>PPKY03000029.1:0-182628 GCA_003706315.3 Ambrosiozyma oregonensis (nom. inval.)
AATAACTAAAACTCAAACAATTAACATCAAAATGCAATTACAATAAAAGAACTTAACACGACTTTCCCTATTTCATGTTTCTCCACTTCATCTCCACTTCATCTCCACTTCATCTCCACTTCATCTCCACTTTATCTCCAAATGTGAACCCAAAATCCAGATCCTTTATCTCCAGATCCCTTACACAATATTTAAGAAGTTAGGTTGATGATAACTCTTATAATAAACCTTGGATCGATCTCTAAATACTTAGTATCTAAACACCTTAGAAATTAGGTAATAATTTGTTAATTCTATTTCTTACTTGATTCCACTCAAGATAAACTTGTACAAACTATGTAAACTATATATAAATAAAACTCAAAATAAAACTTTAATTAAGATAAATGAACAAGTTCATTTACCTTCCTAATCTGTAACCGAAATCGGCTAAAGATAACAACTTGATTTAAATCACTCAAAGATAACAACTTCATTTAAATCACTCAAAGATAACACTTCGCCAACTTCCTATTCTAAACTAATCTCGCTTCCAACTTAACCTTTCGGAACTTGTTTACCGTCTTCTCAAATTAGAGCCTTTATTTTCCTAATTAGGAAGGTCACCAACTCCGGTCTATCCTAATTCCTTACACAATATGTAAGAAGTTAGGTTGATGATAACTCTTATAATAAACCTTGGATCGATCTCTAAATACTTAGTATCTAAACACCTTAGAAATTAGGTAAAAATTTGTTAATTGTATTTCTTCCTTGATTCCACTCAAGATAAACTTGTACAAACTATGTAAACTATATATAAATAAAACTCAAAATAAAACTTTAATTAAGATAAATGAACAAGTTCATTTACCTTCCTAATCTGTAACCGAAATCGGCTAAAGATAACAACTTGATTTAAATCACTCAAAGATAACAACTTCATTTAAATCACTCAAAGATAACACTTCGCCAACTTCCTATTCTAAACTAATCTCGCTTCCAACTTAACCTTTCGGAACTTGTTTACCGTCTTCTCAAATTAGAGCCTTTGTTTTCCTAATTAGGAAGGTCACCAACTCCGGTCTATCCTAATTCCTTACACAATACAAGGCGGGTTAATGGTCTAGTGGTATGATTCCTGCTTTGGGTGCAGGAGGTCCTGGGTTCAATTCCCAGTTGACCCCCTTTTTTAATTTTTACTATTGGTGATGTGTGTTATTTATTGAGCAGGGCGAGGAAATAAATTTAATCTAATATAGCTTATATTATGCTAATTTTTTCAGTTCAAGTGGAAAATATTTTGTTTTTCGTTCAGACGCGTTGGGTATATGAATCAAACTTTCGCAGAATAACTCTCTCGAGTTTCGACATCCAGGACCTATGGCATGATTTAACATAGGACATGAACTAAAAAATTTACAGCTGCAGATCTACTTTATAATTATTAAACCCAATCTTCCATTATTTATTTTATTACTTGCTGAAAAGAGAGCTACAAAACTGGAAAACAACGACAGTCAATAAACGGAAAAGAAAAAGAATTAACATATCACCAACAACAAATAACCAACGACGAAGAACCAACAACGAACAACCCATAACCAAAAACCAAAAATAAACAACAGAATAATAAGCAAAGATTTGATTTCATTTATAAGAAAATGTTATTAAAATCTTTGAACATTACATTTTCTACTCCATTTATAATTTTCATTTGTCTTTTTTATTTGTTTTACCAATTAGATTATGTTGAAGGGGTTAGGTTGGGAGCACTTGTTACAGAAAGTGGGAAATCTACAGAATCTTTGATTGATAAGATGACAATTTTGAGGCAATCATTAAAAGAGGCTACAAAAGATAAACAAATCAAGAAGATTACCAATGAATTAGATGCCACAGTCCGTGATTACATATTATCAAATACTTGCTTCAGATATTACCTTCATGAATATTTAGATTTTCATGAGTTTGAATTCTCTGGAACTTCTCCTACAAATATGATAAGTGCTCTTATAGCCCTTGACATTCAACTACTTACTGAGGCAAATATTAAAGTTCAAGAATTGAATTTAAATATACTGGATAGAAAATTCAACATGTTGAGACGTAAAAATAGATTACTTGAAAAAGATTTCCATATGGTAATTGATTACCCAATATTTAATAATTTAGAACAATTCAACAAGGAATATATTGATGTTTGCTTTGAGAACATTAAGGTTGATAAGTCATGGAGTTCCCATCCCAAGGAAATCGATGCTTATATGACTTTGGAATTTGGAATGCCTCAAATCGTCAAAATTTACAAAAAATATTCTGAAAATTTATCTGAGTCTGGGAAAAAATTAGGAATTCTTGAAAAAGAAATTGATCTTATTAGCAACCAATTGAAAGATAGTATAGCGAATAGTGAATCAAAACTAAGAAATACTAATGAAGATACAAATCTGAAAGTTCTGATTATGTCAGTGTGCTTTGCTTCTTTTTTAACAATTTCTTGTTTAGCCCAACTGGTTTGGCTTATTAGATATCTTAAATTCAAAGGATTTGTTTGAAAGCTTTATAATTATCTGTAAAAAATATAATTCAGTTCTTATAATATTTGTTGGTTACAAATCGTGTGTATTTTTAGATTTATTTGTCAAAAAATAATGTAATACAGTATATTCAATTTACCTTTCCTAGTAACTATAAATAATGTAATTTAGAAATATTTCGTAGAATCTAAATCAATATACTGTTAGGGGCAGTTGAATCAACGACATCGTTATCTGATAAAGGAAATTGATCTTCCTTCACCACAGGCTCTGTTGAAGAGTCATATTTAGTGAGCAGACCTCTATCTTTTAGTTCTTGTTTTATAGCATCTATTCTTTCTTGTTGATTTTCAATCACTTTTTCATTTTCTGTAATGGATTCTTTGAACAAAGTTACGTCTGAGTCGGAAAATTCGTTGTATTCTTCATCATTATCTGCTTCATCCAAGGTAATTTTATTTGAATCAAAATTATTCTTAATCCTTTTATTAATTATATTTGCCATTAAATCATTAGATTCTAATAATCTCATTATTGAATTTGTTAGTTTATCTTGAACGCCAGTCAAGTTCTCTTCAGTCAAATCTTTAATGGCAAATTTGAAATCGGGAAGTGAAATTGGACCTTTTAAATTGGACATAATTTTGATTTGTGAAAATGAGTATATGAACTATAAATATAGAAAAAGTTGGGTTAAATTGGATATTGTTTATTTATTCAAGAAAAAAATTTGTTTCCAAGAAGTGAAGGAGTGTATATTATGGATGACTTGACCAAATTAGTGATCACATGGGTCACTTTGATTATTTCAGGTCTTTTTATTTTTTGTCTGTGTGGGGAACCTGAGATTTGCGGCTCAAAACAAAATACCACACCTGTGCACCGTCAAGAAATTTCAAATTGGCTCTAACTTAGAGCTAGCTACATGGATAGTTAGTTAATTTGGGTAACTTCTGATGAATATTCATGAAAATTACAAGTAATACAAACACTAATATGTATTGGTCAAACACTATACGACATACAGCAAGCAATTCACATGTTTACAGTCTTTTCCCGAAATTTTTAAAGCAAACGTATCCCATCAAATCAAGGTTTTATTCAACAGAGACCGAAGGCTTAATTGATGATGAGATTGAAATTCTTCATCCATCTTTGATGAAAAAGACAAATGAGTTGCAAAAAGAACTGCATGATTTAGAACATGAACTATCTAAAGGAGGGGAATTCAAAGTAGAGGATTCTAAAAGATATACGAGATTGTCTAGTATAGTTGGAATTTATGATCATTTTCTCGAATCTCAATCTAATTATTTTGAATTAAAGAATATGCTACAAGATGAAGGAGATCAGTCATTAAAAGATGAAGCAACAGAAGAATTGAAGATGGCAATACCAGAATTAAAGAAAGCCACTTCCAAACTCAAGTCCAAGCTATTACCTCCACACCCATTTGCAGATAAACCATGTTTAATGGAATTGAGACCTGGAGCAGGTGGCCACGAAGCAAATATTTTCACAGATGAACTATTGGAAATGTATATTAGATATTGCCAGTTACATCATTGGAGTTATGAAGTTCTTTCGAAAACACAACATGCTACTGGTAGAGGAATTATTGAAGCTACGTTAGTGGTTAACGAGGCTGGATCCTACGATAAGTTGAGATATGAAGCAGGTGTCCATAGAGTTCAAAGAGTTCCATCAACTGAAACTAAAGGCAGAGTTCATACTTCTGCAGCTGGAGTAATTGTTCTTCCAAAGATTGGAGATGATAAGACTGATCCCGATGCAAGAAAGTTTTTACCGGGGGAGTTAAGAATAGATGTTATGAGAGCCAGTGGGTCTGGTGGTCAACATGTTAATACAACCGAATCTGCTGTCAGAATTACACATATACCTACTGGGATAGCAGTTCATATACAAGATGAGAGATCACAACATAAAAACAAAGACAAAGCTATGACTGTTATAAGGGCTAGATTAGCAGAAAAAGAGATGAGAGAGAAGGCAGAGAAAGAAAGAAATGAAAGAACAGGCCAAGTGTCTTCAGTTGATAGAAGTGACAAAATCAGAACTTATAACTTTCAGCAGAATAGAGTAACAGATCATAGGTGTAATTTTACTCTTTATGATTTAGATTCTTGTATGAATGGAACTAAATTGGACGAGATTATTGATCAAGTTGAGAAAAGAGAAACTGATGAAAGAGCCAATGAGTTAGTTAAACAGATTGAAGAGTAAATAAAATATATTAATATATAAATATATAGATAAAAAACATGTAAATAAATCAAATTACTGAGCTAGCCGCGGGGCACGGCGGAGAATCTCGATATTTTAAGCCTGATTTGGAAGTTTAACGCACTCTCAAAAAATCTCTTCGGTTTGTAAACTCTCTCTTCTTTTTAACCCACTTACGTTAAAGACAGATTTATTATATCCAACATACTTCAAGTCATGTCAAATCAAAGACCAAAACCATGGGAAGTATCTTCAGGAACTTCTGCTGCCTCAGTTGGACTTAATACTGATTCAAGTTCAAACTCAAACTCAAACTCAAACTCAAGTGGAGCTCTTCCACATGCAAACAACAATAACCCATCCACAATAGCTCCTGAACTTCCTTCAAGACCTACTTCTTTATCAAACTACATATCATCAGATACAATTTCATCTTCAACTTTAACAAATCCATATTCTTCAAATGGAATGTCGAATCCATATTCTATGGGTAACTCATACGGATCCACTTATGGATCTCTAGGTTCATATGGGGGGTATGGAGGTGGATTATATGGTAACTCAAGATTCAGTACTGGTATGTATGGGTCAGGATATAGTAATCCATATGGGATGTCTGGATACTCTTATGGTATGAATAATGGCTATGGAGGAGCCGGGCCCAATACCATGGTTGGATCAATTACACAATCTACAGAAGCTACTTTTCAACTTATAGAAAGTATTATTGGTACGTTTTCTGGATTTTCTCAAATGTTGGAAAGCTTCTATTATGCTACACACAACTCTTTTTTCACTATGATTAGCGTTGCGGAACAGTTCAGAGTTTTGAAAGAAGGTCTAGGATCTGTTTTGGGTATCTTCACTGTTATGAAATTTTTAAAAAATTGTTTAAATAAGTTTAAACTTTCTAAGAATGACAAGTTTTTAAAAGTTGAAGAATTTATGCAACTTGAAAAAAAAAACAGTGACAAAGATCCGGGGAAAAAGAATAACAATATTTCACTTAAGCCTTTACTTATCTTTTTATGCTGTGCATTTGGTTTACCTTTACTTATGAAAAGAATAGTTGTTTTGATGGCTAAACAACAACAGGAAAAAAAACAGAATATTCTTACTCAAACATCTGGAAAAATTGAGCTACAGAGCCAACAAGATCCTATTGATCCTAGAAAGTTAGAATTTGCCAGAGCTTTATATGATTTTACACCAGAAAATGAGAACATGGAATTAAAATTACATAAAGGAGATCTAATAGCTATTTTATCTAAAAAAGATGCGATTGGAAATGATTCCACCTGGTGGAAATGCAGGTCAAGAGATGGTAGATTAGGATTTGTTCCATATAATTATCTAGAAGTGATCAAAAGAGGTCTACTGAATACAAAAATAGAAAGTACAAAAGCGATAGAGAAGGAGAAGGAAAAGGAAAAGGAAAAGGAAAAGGAAAAGGAAAAGGAAAAGGAAAAGGAAAAGGAAACTGATGAGAAAGGGAAAGGGTATCATGATCTCGTAAAAAAAGAAAGCACTATGATTTAAAAATTTCAAAATCTGCAACTATATGAAACACATCAGGTGCAAATGTTTTCACTTTTTCTAAATGAATAGGACAAATTGTTACTTGCAATCCTTGTTCTTCTAATTCTCCCTTTGCTATACTCAAAAACTTATCCAAATCATTTTTACCCACATTTTCATGAATGTGAATAAAGGTTGATTTTAAAGAACTAAACTTCTTGATTAACTCTAATGAAATTGGCCATGACTTCTTTGAACTAGGTAATAGACCAAGGTTAATGTGGGATATTGGAAAAAGACACTTCAACTCTTGCAATCTATCTAATGCAAATTCATTGGATTCGTTAAAAATTATCAACTTTGATTTTTTAAACTTTTGTATATTTATAGTTTCATCTTTTTTAATTAGATAATAGTCGTTCAACTCACCAAACTTATTGTTAAGAAAACCCCTGATCATTCCTTCGCAACTCCATTCATTTATTTCCCAGCAGAGTACCTTTTGAGCACCTTTATTTAAATAACATAATGTGAAATATCCTATACCAGCATAAAGATCAATTACATAATTATCACTAATACTTGAAAATGTATCTAAAATTCTCTTTTTTTCTTTAATATTACCTCTTGAAAACATTGTAAATCTAGGAGCCCAAGTTTGATAAATTGAATTTTGAACGGTGTGACACCAAAATTCTGTATCGAAATTTGGGTTTCGATTCAACCCAAAGTCTCCATATAATTGTACAAGGTTTGTTGGGTATCTTATTTCATTAAAGTCTTCAATAATTGGCTTGTTAACGGCAATATGAGTTAAGACTTCATTTGATTTACTTTGAAAAAAATCACTAATGAATTTTCCAAAAAGCTTTTCTCTTTGAGTTTTAGAAAGTGAATCTAAAAATGTAGTCCATATTTCATTATCTAGAGTATTAGATGGAATTAATATCATTGGAGGGTAAATAGAAAATCTTTTGGGGAGAAATTGAATTAGATCATTGGGGGTACTCAAAAAAATGAATTGTTCCTCATCTTTTAAAAACTCAAGAAAAACAGATTCTAAAGTAATTTTATCTTTAACCTCGTTTTCTAGTTCAACGGTAAATTTCTGTTGAGAGACACCTAAGCTATTGAAGACTTCTGGATCTTGTGCTAGAGTTGGAATAGTAATTGTACCATTATGCTGTGAAATTTTCTGAGACTTGTCTAAAAAATTTGAGTTTTCAAGAGCTATCTTCAAAGTTTTAACCTGAGTACGATCAGTTAATTTAATACTATAATACATGAAATGACAGAGATTGAGATATATTAATTGTTTTATGTTCAACTGTTTTAATACAAATGATTTTAAAATTAAGTTATTTTTTTGCTCGTACGTCAGAAGAGGTCGTGCGGCACAAAGCGACTTCTCATTTCTTTTATGGAATAACCAAAGACATACAATACAAACAACAGTTTTTTTCTTAGAAACACTATAAGCATACTCACACTACCACTAATAAAACCACATACATACACATGTCTGAATATCATATGGCAGAAGGGCCTCAGTCCCTTAGTAAAAAAGACAAAAGACGTCAGCAGATTCAAACAAAATTATCGAAGATGGAACACCAATTTCAAAGCGATAAGGACTATTATTACAGAGATTCATTAGTCCAACTTCAGTATAAACTTAGCTCTTTACATTCTGGTGATAATCCTAACTATTTAATTAAGATTCGAGACTTTGAAGAGCTAAGAGATACAGAGTTGACCAGATTGAGACTAGATGAAGAATATCAGGTTAGTTTCATAAATAAAGAGTTTACTAAAGACTATGAAGATGCTAAAGAAGAAAATGAAAAGATTGTTGAGTTAGTGAAAAATAAATTGAAAGATAGAATTCTCAAGAAAATAAAACAATTGAAAGAGGACAAAGCTCTTATAGATATTGCAACTTCTTCCACATCTTCCAATTATTCGTCTTCAAGATATCATCTTAATCAAAGAGGAGTCAGCAATGGGAACTCTCTTATGGTAAATGGCCAACCAAATGATTCAAATAATGGTTATAACTCTGGTTTTGAGTCATCATCATCATTTTTTTTCCCTGGTGAAAGAAGATCTAGAAGATCTAACAATAAAAGATATGATACTTATGGTAAAGGGTCCAATTTAAGTAACGGCGAAGATAGTTATGATTCAGGAGCGGGTACAAATGAAAGAGGGTATGGATCTGATAGAAAAAGAGTGAAAACAAGCGATAAAACCCATAGTACTCACTCAGGTAATGTAAGTGGAGACGACTATTCATCTGCAGGCGAAGATTCTGGAAGAGGCAGGGTTTTGACTGATAATCCGAAAATTAACGAATTTTTATATGGATCTGAGTATTTGAAAAGAAAAGAAAAGGCTAGTTCTAGGTACTCCACAAGAGGATATCACGGTATTGCAGGCTTAAAAGTTGAAGAAATCAACGAAGATCTACAGTTTCTAAGAAGTACACTTGGTGCTATTAGATCTCATAAGAAGAATGCCACTAAAGAATAAAAGAAATAATATGTTTATAGCGAAAATCAATATAATCAATATACAGGAGCTTTAAAACCATGATTGATCGTCCCTTTCACTTGTAATTTGTTCAAGTAATTCTCTTAGCCTTTTTTTTATAGATTCAATCATTTCATCATTACTGGAATCTATACCTAGCGTATATTCTCGTAGTAGCTCAGCACTTATTTTGAATATATATCGCTGTTCCTCTAGTTTTGTTTTATCTGTAAAATATTTAGACAATCTTTTCTTATCAAAACGAGAATTTCTTAAATAGTCATGTAGATCTGAGTTAAATCCTAATGACTTCTGATTTAGGAAAAGTAATTTATTTAACAGATTCAAATTCATAGTTTTCATTATACTCAAAATACCAATCACAGATTTAGAAGTTATGGGAAGCTGGTTATCAATAAGCAAATCAAGTAAATTATTGAGTTCAAATTCTTTTGCTTCCGTCATTCCAGTTGAGGTGAGCTTGTGAAAAAAACTTGATATAAGTAGTGGATTCAGCTCATAAGAATAAGGAACCAAAACGTCATTGCTTTTATTTTTATGTATAATATTTAATATTTCATAACCTTCTAATTTTTTTGACAAAGATTTTTTTGTGCAAATATTATATTTAGTTGAGCTTTGAAATTTAGCAGATTGGACGAGTAATTCCTTAGCAACTTGATATTCTTCAAAATCTAATAGTTTTTCAACTATCATTTCAAACAATTCCTGATCTAAATGTATGTACTTCAATTTCATTATGGATATCAAATTAAGAACTTTATTCAAGCTCGGGGAATAGTTCATTAATAAATATATGAGATCTCTATCAAGTACAACATTTCTCTTTCCCATTTCTTGAATGATTTCGTCATAACTATTAGGAAATTCAGACAATATATAAATCCAGATTTTCTTATTTTGCTGAAATTTCTGGTTTATTAAATTGAAATCCAAAGAACCTTGATCACGAAGTTTCAACTGTATGTAAATTGTTTGCTCCTCAGTCAAGAGAGGCACCAAATCATCAATCAAATCGTCAAATAACCTTATCATTCCTTTTATTTCAAAATCTTGAAGTTTATTGATATCTGTATTTCGCATAAGTTTCATCGTATCCTCAAATTCTAGAGGAGTTAGATGAGCAAATCTTGGTTTTGGAATTTCAAAGTAGAGCTCGAGGACCGTTGGAAAAGCGGAGTAATAAACATTCTCAGTAAATAATCGATGAATATAACTATCCGAAAATTTAGCTATAGGTAATCTTTTAATTTTAAGCCTTCTATCTAGTATGTCCTTGTCCAATACTTGAGAGCTTAATGCCTTCCAAGTTTGCCGAATTACAGCATGATTATGAGTAGAAGGTGAAAGCTTTAAATCTTCTAACCCATATCTGTCCAAAGATCTATTTAAATATCTATGATAATTTCCAGTGGAATTTAAGGAAGAAAGACATTTTGAAACTTCTGATTTAAGTTCTGATGTTGATATTTTAGGTTTAGAAGAGTTGTATACATTATACCATTCTGGATTATTTGAAGAGGAATCTAATTGTAAGATTTTTTTTAAAACTTTGCCTTTTTCAAGGGGTATTCGAGAAAGAAGATAAGGAGATCTTCTGGATAAAGAAGAATAATATCGCAAGTACATGGTGAAGTGTAACTTGAGATGGATGAACGATTTCTAACCCTATTTTATTAGTTATTTTATTTTCATTTTAATCTTTTTGATTTTGTGAGTTCAGCCGTCGCGCCTTTACGACTTTTAATTTTGATGCTCGTTATAACTGCGTTTATCATGGTGCTTGGTTTCATTACTTTATTACCTGGATGGCATCAAAAGTCACTAAATACACAATAAAATCACATGTTCGGGTCCACCTTATCTGGAAGGCCCGTGAAACTTTCAAACCAGCTGGATGATTTGAAATTTGTGATAGAATATGACAACATCCAGCTAAACAAACCAACTCACTTCTTATCCATTTTTCTACTACCAAATATACCTTTTGATCCAGATTACACAGCTCTAATTTATTATCAATTCAAATTAGATGATAACCCTCAAGTTGCCTCGGATTTCAAACTTCTTGGAGGGTTGAATGCTACAAAACAAAGCGGAATATTTAAACTTAATTTAGGAAACTTCTTTAAACCAATCACTTCCAGTGACGCAAATGATGTTGATATGGACGTTGAAGAAATAACAGGAAGCTTTGGTCAAAATATAGACTCAAACCTATCTTTAAGTATAGGAATATCAGTGGAGTTGAATGAACAAGCTCTTGCAGCTTTGAGTACTTTAGGTAAATCATCCGTACCTTCACTCACACAAGCTCCAGCGTTGCAAGAAAAGAGTATTTCACCTATAGATAATAATGAGGTAATCAATCTTTCCAATAAAATTATAACTAATGCCTACAATTTTTTAAGTTCATTTGTAGATTCTCAAAATAAAGTTCCACTAGGAAAATTCAATGATTGGTGGAGCAAGTTTAAACTTAAATTAGCTAACGATAAGGATTACTTAAAAAAGCTATAATATTTCAAATTGAAATGTTTTCGTATAACATTCTATGTACAAATAATAATATAAACATGGATAAATACATGAAATTTTTATGAGAGATGTTTTCTCAAACTTTTTATTCTTTGATGGATAGTATTTGCAGATAGAAGATCAATCATTACAGGGAGTTTAATACCAGATTGTGATCCGGTTATTGAAAATCTGAAAACTTGGTATATTACTTTCTTTTTTATTTCGTATTTTTTAATGATTGAATTTATTGTAGAATCAAGTTCATTTAAATCACCTGCAGTTGAAATTTCGTCTAATATATTTTTGGCAATGTCTAAATTATCAAGTTTTGTAATTTTTTGTAATGTCTGGAGAGAATATTCAGGGTCTTGAAATAAATAATCAAATGAGTTACTATTAAGTTCATTTATATTACCTAAACTTGGACCAGTAGCTCGCAAAATTCTTCTTAAATATTCTTCCTGAAGATTAGGAAATTTTTTTGTTAGTATAGGATAAATGTACTCTATACAATTTTGAAAAAACTTCTCATCTCCAACTATCTTTTTCTCAAAATAATGCTTATTGAAAAAATCTAATTTTTTAAAATCAACTTTGGCATTACCAATTGTTAACCCAGATAAATTAAAATTCTTTTCTAAATCTTTTAAATCGTGAAACTCATTTGATTTTTCGCCCAATTCTCTTTTAGGTGACCAGCCAAATAAAACACTAAAATTAACTAAAGCTTCTGGTAAATATCCTTTAGATTTCAAAGACATTATATCAATATCTCCAGCACGCTTTGATAATTTCTTATCTCCAGTAGTAGTAAGTAATGGAATGTGGATGAATTTGGGATATTCCCATTCAAATGCCTTATAAAGTGAAATATGTTTGGGTGTTGAAGCTAGCCATTCTTCACCTCTTATGACATGGGTTATTTTCATTAAATGGTCATCAATGACATTAGCAAAGTGATAAGTTGGCATTCCATCACTTTTTATCAAAATTGGGTCTTCATATCTTCTATCAGTAAAATTAACTTGAGGTTGGTGATTTATTTTTCCATGTAATAAATCTATGAATTCAGGATAATTATCAGGTGATTTGAATCTTATAGTGAATTCTTCAGTTTTACTCTTTTTCAATGATTCTTCTACGGTGTGATGAGATAGACAATGTCTATCATAACTAACTGTAGTTGGTGGTTTTAATAATCTAGCTGAATCCTTAAGTTGTGTTAATCTTTCCTTTGAACAGAAACAACGATATGCAAAGCCTTTATCTAAAAGTATTTGTATATATTTTTGATAAATAGCTGTTCTATCACTTTGTCTATAAGGTGCATATGAACCACCAGGTAAAGGACCTTCATCAACATTGAGTCCTAGCCACTTCAAAGTTCGATAAAGATTATCTTCAGCATCTGGCACTAGCCTATTACGATCTGTATCTTCTAACCTTAATATGAAAGTACCATTTGTAGATTTTGCAACAAGATAATTATATAATGCAGTTCTTAGTGAACCTAAATGAAGATATCCAGTTGGGGAAGGTGCAAATCTTGCACGTACTGGAGTAGTTGGATGACTTAAAAGAGACAAAGAGGCTGTTTCAGCTTTCTTAAGAGAAAACTTGGTATTTGAATGTATAAATCGCCTAAACATTAGTCGAAGTTAAATCAAAAAGATGTACACTCCCTTTAATTTGATAGTTTTTTTGAAGTTAATGAACAACTTTATTTCATTATATTAAAAAAAAAATGGGATGCGGCGCAATTCAAATATTTAATGGCTAACACCATATATTAATTAACACTTCTACTATGTATGATAAATAAATTATTAATACAATAAAACTATTTTAGTACTACCAATAGTAATAATAAAATACAAATTAGTATGAAAATTGTGTACCAATCACCGTTTTTCCTCACTTGTTCTCTGAATCTGGTCAATTTAGAATTTGTCCTCACAAGACGGGAATTTGAATTAACTACACCATTTTCTAGATCATCTAATAAAACCATTTGATCTGATATTTCTTCATTTATGTTTAAAGCCATAGATCTTTGAGATCTAACAGATTCACTCAGAATATTTATCATTGAGTCCTGATTGACAATTTCCTGCTGATTGTTAATAAAAATTTGTCTATTTGGTAAACTGTTAACATCTGCTTTAGTGTTCTCCAGTTCAATGTTTGACTCATTATTTTCTATGGATAATTGAAATAAATTATCTTTTGAAGAAATCTCAGGGAAATCTTTATAAGGCCCAAAGGCAGACTGAGACCCAAGGGAAGTTTTTAGTGAGGGAGAGTAATCAACCAAATTATCTTTAAATCTAACAGATTTGGATTTCTTAACCTGGTGTTTTTTCTCAGAAAGTGATTCTCGAAGAGATATTTGAGAATTTAATTCAGTTTCTTGGAATTTGAAGTTTGAGACTGATAGGCCATTAGGAAAGCTTTCATTTGATAAAGAATTCAAGATGGAATCGTAAAATGATAATAGCTTTTTGAAAGTGGCATAATTATGTGGGAACTCTGGAGAGTCTATATTATCAATCAATATATTTTGTATAAATATGAGCAAGTTTTTACTCTTTGTTAATTGTTGAACATGGGAAAGGTCAAGCACAATAAGATGTAACGTCTTCAAATCTAGTAAGTCCGAATGTAGTTCGTCTAGAAGTAACTGAAGTTTAAAAAAATGTTGTTTAAGAGACATAATATTTAAAAAAAAGGAAGTCTTAAAGAGTATAAAGAAGAAAAGCAATAGGAAGTATAATTAGAAAAAAAAAAGTTATCAAGTAGAATGGCCTCATGACATAGTAAATATTCTGTGTGAAATGAGGCTGTCTGCTTTTCAAATACTGCGCCCTTTTCAGCTTTGCCACATTTGCCTCTTTCGACGTCCATTTCAAAATAGAAAACTTTAGTGTCCATTAATAAGAAGTAATCCAAATACAATACCATTAACAACATCACCAATTTACAACAAGGGCTTCTTATCAACTCTTCCATAAAATTCCAGCTTCATATTCTTTTGAATCATTACAAAAGGCACTGTTTTCACCTAATTGCAACTTAAATTCCCCTTATCACCCTTAAGCCATTGTTGCCTTGGAACTTGTCTTTTATTATTGATCATTCATTATAGTTCTCAAAATGTCTGGTATCTGGCCCTTTTTCAACTCATCTTTCTCCAATGCATCCATTAATAAGATTTTATCAGAGATAGAGCTTGATCAACAGCAAACAGTAACGAGGCACACTTCCTCTTCTTCGAATACATCACCTGTTGTTCCACCTGTTCCTAGCTCTTCTCCTTCTCAATCTACTGCCACGACTTCTACAATTGTGATACCTTCATCTTCCTCTCCTTCTTCAATTTCAACTGATCCCTCTTCTCCCACCGCAAGTAATTTACATACAACTTCAACTTCAACCTCAATCAAAATCAATAACTCATCTCCCTCCACTGATGATACCCAAAATCAATCACACGAAACTTTTATGGTTTCTTTTTCTCCTCCTTCAGGTCAATCCAATGTAACTGCTTCTCAATTGTTGCATTCCATCCAAAAAGATGATAAGAATTTACATGGGGAACAAACTTTACAACAACAACAGCTACAGTCACAACAGCAACTACAACAGTCACTTCCGCAGCCACCACTACCACCACCACCACCACAACTACAACAACAACTACAACTACAACAACAACAACAACAACAACAACAACAACAGCAACCTCTTTCACCTTCCATCGGTTCCGCTATGACTTCATCAACAATCTCAGATGCTTCTAATAGTTCAAAAATAACATCAAATACATCAGAATTGCCTACCTCACCTTTGAATGTTTCTTTATTCAATAAATTGATTGATCAACCAAATTTGTTAGACGAGATTAACTTGACCAAAAATCAGAAGTTAATAACTTATTTGTCACAGATTGAGGTTTTGAAACAACTGATCGAATATACCCTATACTCACTCTCAATCAACCCTCTTGAATACAACTCGAATGATAAGAGTCCCTTAATGGAACATGATATATTTGAAGGAGATAACAATGTTGAGGATGATTCTCTGAACAATAATAATGAAGTTGATAAACTTGAAAGAGCTTTTCAAAGGGCTTCTATTTCGAGTGATATATTAATGCTACCTAATAACACTGTTGTTTCCACTTTAATCACCCATCAAGAGTTGTTAATCAAGATATGGAGGGGATTTTTAGATAGAGATATTGAATCTTTCTTTAGATATGAAAGTAAAGAAGGTGAAAATAATGAATTTAATGATATTTCTAATGAAACTAATGATACCAATGATGATAACGTGTCTAATGAACTTAAATTTAAAGAAAATCATGACTTGGTTTTATTTAATAACTTTTTGAAACTGATTGATAACATCGCTACAATCAATATGAATGGCCTGATGAACTTTATTAGATTTGAACAAAAGAATCAACCAATTTCTAGACAATTTCTAAAATTTATACCCTATTCTCAAACGATCTGCGATTTATTAGTTAGATTGATATCCACAGACAAACCTTACAATTCTAATGGGTTAATTGAAATATTAATGGACCAAAATTTGATTTTAGAGATATTCAATTTAGTTAAGCAATATCATCTAGACCATCAAGTGCAAGATAATTTGTGTAATCTCTTGAATGGTATTGTTGGTATAAGTTCCAACGTTGGGTTTTGGGATGATCCTTCAGCTCAACAGCTCAATGAGTTTGGGGAACCAATGGATCCTGAGCAAATTAATTTAGCTAGAAATAATAATCCAAATATAGGACCAAATGACCTTACCAGACAATTAGTGTCTAAGAAATGTGTCAGTGAAATGCTAGACATTTTGCTTAATTATGGAAATTATGGTTTGGTGACTGTTGTTTCTGTTATCATTGAAGTCATAAGAAAAAATAATAGCGATTATGATGAATTTGATTGGATAACTAGCGTTGAAGGCATTGAACAAGGGGTGGAACTATTACCAAGTGTTAGAGACCCAATTTATTTAGGAGTGATGTTAAAAATGTTTTCTCTTCATTTAAATGACATAGTTGATTGCTATCTGACCGATAATTATTATTCTGTAAAATCTATTCCTGCATTGAAAAGTTCAATAGGCCATGTTATAGAGCCATTAGGTTATGAAAGATTCAAAGTTATGGAATTAATAGCAGAGCTGTTACATTGTTCTAACATGATTTTAATGAACAAATCATGTAAGTTAGACTATTTAATTTATAAGAGAGATCAATGGAGAGATATAAAGAAAACTGAATCAATGGTTCATGATGCAATTAACGAAGAAATTGGTGATGTCACTGAACAGACTGAAAACCTCAAAATTTCGGATATGGATGACTCGGATTTTGTCGGTCTACCTGTTCAATTATCTGTTGGTAATTGTTTCAAGTTACAACTTTTACAAACGTGTGCCATTCCTCTCATAATATTCAAACTGGTCAAATTTCCTTGGAATAATTTTATGCATAACGTTGTTTTTGATCTAGTGCAACAGATATTTAATGGTAGATTGGCAAATTGGGACGAAGATCAATCATCTCAACAAGAAGAAACTAAATATGATGATAATTTGAGCTTAAATAAAGTTTTGATTTGGTCATTGTTTGGTGATTTTGATCAGTATGATATTAAATTTGAAAAAAGTGAAAACTCTCCTGGTTTCTTTAACTTACCTAATTTCATTCTTTATTGTTTTGAAAAATCAGAAGCAGTTGAGCAAGAAAGTAACTTTAAATTGGGCTATATGGGACATTTAACATTAATTGCTGAGGAAGCTCATAAATTTCAAAATGATGTTGTTAACTTTGGTAATACAACCAGAGATGAACAAACTCCAGTTTTGATGAAAGAAGAATCTGAAGCAAATCTTGTTTATTACTTGAAATCAAGTTTCTACATATTTAATGATTTATACACAAGATTGTTTGAGACTGAAAATTTCTCAAAATGGAATGAATTTTTGAATACAAAGTTAAAGGAAGTTAATTCTATGTACAATAAGGTGTTAGGTAATCCTAATGAAATTCCACATGAAGAAGCAGAAGAAGAAACACTCGCTGCTGCAATTTCTTCCAGTCCAATGAACCGAAATACTATAATTTTGGATAATGGCGATAGCGAAGAATTCAGGAAATCATTAGATAATGATGAAGAAATAGAAGAAGATGAAGAACCTCTTGATGAAGAATATTTAGGAGGTGGAGATCTTCGACCAATGAAGCATCATACTGAAGAAGAAAATGCTGAACGAGGAAGAAAGAAGCTCTAATTATGTCAAAGTATTTTTATCTATTTTTATTTATTTTTTTATGATTTCTACATGACTGTACAAACAAAATGAGTTTATTTAACACTAATGATATACGGTGTAAATGAATATAAACTTTAAACTAAATATCACAGAAAAAATATAAGACCCTAAATAGTTTTCGTTTTTGTGACTGGTTTTTGTGTCTTTGAAAACAATTTCTTGACTAAATTACAGGCTAGCTTAGCTAGACTTAAATCTTTAAACCCAACAGGGTCTAAATATTCTGGTTCAATAAGAACTAACATTGATTCATCCAAGTTATCAAGGTCTCCTGCATTCTTTAAATTCGATCTACGTTGACGACGATTCAATTCTGAAGATTCATTACCATATTTTAAGGCTAATTTGGGGAATAAATCATTAGTTAAAGTTAAATTTCCAGCTTGATCTATTTTATAGTCTTCATCAATTTCGAAAGGTAGATCAATTAACCATATCGAGTTATTATCATTAGACTTAACCAAGAAAAATTTGTTTATGTGATAGATAATATTTTGTGGATTTCCATTCATGGTTGTTTTAAAATAGATTGAAGTTATTTCAGTTTTCAAATACTCTAATCTTTTTTTATTTTGTTTAAAGCTCATAATTAATAAAATATAATTGATAATACTGAACAAGATTGCAACTACAATCAGTACAGTTCCAAACCCAGGTTTATATCTATTTTCGAATTTCAAAGTATTTAAATTTGGAAACCCATTTTTAACATAATAATCATATCTTTTCTTACGTTCAGCATCTCTCATAACATTCATTATTGAAGCCAAACTTTCGAATTTTTTACCATTTTTAGGATTCTTATCAGGATGCCATTTTTTAGATAATTTTCTAAAGTTAGATTCAATCTCTTTCGAAGTTGATTTATCAGTGTTCGCCAATTTCATATATTTGTAAAAAGTAATATCAGATTTTTTTGTAATTTGTATAATTTCTCTCTGTAAAGTGAATAGTTCAAGATCTTCTGCAGTCCACGCATAAGCGTAGAGAGCTAAAGTAAAGACAAACAAGAATCTGAACAGTTTCATTTGTCTTATAAAAGATAGGATTTGTGAAGGAAGAATTATTGTCTATGCTATGAATAGAAATTGATCATTTATTCAAAAATCGAGGTGCGTTTTTGTGTCGAATTTCTAGAAATTTGATCAACTTTTCACTTTACGTGTTCTATTTCTTTTTGTTGTTGCAAATTTGAGTATAATATTATTCACAAACTACATACATCTTTGATAGGAAAATGTATACAATAAAGCAAAAATACTTACTGTCTACAAGTGCTCTTAGGATTTTACTTTGGGCTTCTGTGAATTTAAGATTATTTGTTCTTTATCCATTAACAGGATCAAGATTTTTACCAGGTGGGATAGCAGATTTTTATTTGACTGTGAGTATAGTTACAATTTTAATTAACTTTCCAGATTATATTTTTGTGTTCAAAAGTAGTAGAAATAAACCTAGTCCTATTACCTCTATAGTTCAATTTTGTGAAAGATCATTAGTTACTTACGTTTTACTGAACAACCCAAAAATAGCCAAAAATGATGCATTTGGTTTAATGATTTTAAGTGAATCCATTTTAGAAACAATTAAATATATATACTGTTTTATGAAAGTTTATACATACAATAGAGGTTCTAAGTTACTCAAATTCATTAAAGAAGTTGTTGTTATTATTTTTGCTCCAATTCAAGTTTGTTGCGAAATGTATTTGATTGGTTTAAGTTTATCATTAACGGATAATATTTGGATTAAAGGGTTGTTGATTATTTATTTACCTATATTTTATTTAATTTATAGAAGTAAAATATTAAAGATGTTGAAAAGAAAAAGTTCTCAAAAAGAAAAGGTTAATTAGGTATAAACACCAACAATTGAAGCTAAGAACAAAGAACAAAAAGCGATTGAAACGGATGCAATTAACGCTAGAATAGTATAACAAACAAATTCAAAAGTATTCAACAAAAAGTTGTCTTGACTTTCATTTTCCTTTGAATTTTCTTTTTCTATTTCTGACGAGTAGGTGTCAACAGGACTTGGTAAAACTATGCAATATAATAGTGTTAATATAGATATTATCAAAGTAAGCACAGTGAGTGGTTTATGTGATGATATTGATAGAATGGGTTCGAAATTTTCTGAAGATTTATATGTTTCCTGTAAAATTAAAATTAGTTAGTATTTAATAAATAATAAAATTCAAGTATTTTTGATGAAAGACCCGACCACCAAACCTATTCCGTTGCTTCGACAAGTCAATTGAAAAGTTGAAAAAGAATCAATTCATAG
Organism: Ambrosiozyma oregonensis (nom. inval.); assembly: GCA_003706315.3. Taxonomy (NCBI): domain Eukaryota; kingdom Fungi; phylum Ascomycota; class Pichiomycetes; order Pichiales; family Pichiaceae; genus Ambrosiozyma; species Ambrosiozyma oregonensis (nom. inval.). The sequence continues at coordinate 19,998 of PPKY03000029.1, forward strand.
AGTTAATAAACATACAAGTAAGTTTGAGAACGAAGACATTTTTATTAATGGAGTATGTATATATAAAGAAGTTCCAAAAGAAAGATAACACGTACAGACACTTGAACGAAAAATAAAACGGATTCTACAAATACTCGCTGTGTTTCTCCAAAGTGTCCAAGTTAAGTTTTTCCTGGCTCACCAACCTATCGATGATCCTAATTACAGGGTAGCCCTCTAGTAGAACAAAAAAGATCCATTCCATCTGAGAATCTATAGGAATACGATACTTCAATATTCTAGGGATGAGGAAAACTCCTGTCTCAACTATATGGATAGGAACCCATATAGCAGCAATGGTTTTGTTGATCCAATCAAAATTTCTCAACACAACCAAATTGAAGATATTATATAGAATTATACCTATCAATAGAATATCGAAAAAAGATTTAGGATATTCAACTTTGGTTAATCTAATATAACTTAAACCTCGTTTAGAACCAGCATCTTTACACATTCTTTCCAAAGTAGCTTTAACTTCATCCCAATTGGATGGTGTTTTGTTATCTTCAGTTTGTAAAGAAATTGGTTTCAAAATCTCAAATTCAAGCTCTTCATGTTTGAAACTTATTGTTAAATGGTCCAAAGTAACATCTTTTAATTTGATATCCAACAATTTTGTAGAAAGAGGAATATCTCCGTAAACAAGAAGTAAGTCTTCTAAATTATGTTTGTAACGCAAATTAAAGTTTGAAAGAATGATGGATTTTTCTGACATTGTCTGTGTTTTGTGCTGATTTTGAAGGTGGAACAGAGTTGAGTTAAAAACCATTGCAAAAGTGTTGGGAAGTTGTAAATAAGTTCCAATCGTTGGCTACGCATCGATCGACCACAGAAGACCCCCACAGAGCAAGCGTCGACTTTGATCGCCCTAACCGACCCCTGATCGACCATGATCGACCCGGGCAACCCGGTCGCTTAAAATAAGGCCCATCTCTGGATTCAACAACTCATCCATCTGTTCCATGCCAAACTAAGTCTACTCTAAGCTTTGAATGACAAGATTCATCCTATTTAACTTCCTATAACCTTACATAGAATCATGTCTTCAACGTATGTTATTGCTCTTTGTTGCATCCAGATTTTTCACTCCCATTCCACATTTACTGACCTTATTTTTTCAACTATAACTATAGTGCTGAAACAAATCCAAGCCTTGTCAAGTTAAAACTTCTAGATTGTCTTCGAAATGGTGATTCTGGAAAACTTGATGAATTGGTGAAAATATGTGAAAATACCTCAAATCCTCAGTTAGGTAAACTAAAAAATGAACTTTTGCATTTCGCCGTTCAGATTGGACCCTTATCTATTATTGAATATATCGTTAATAAAAACTTAGTTGATTCTATCAACATTCAAAATGAAGATGAGAATACACCTTTGCATCTTGCTTCAATATCTGGAAGAGCAGATGTCATTACTTTTTTGATGAATCAAGATTCAATTAATGATTGTATTGTAAACAAAGATGGTCATCAACCAATTGAAAGTTCTTCTAATATGGAAATCGTTCAATTATTAAGTGATCTTAGAACTAAATATGTTGAATTTAAAGCTAACGAATTAAGAAAAAGTTTTGAATCTAGAAATTTTGAAAATTTAGGAAAGCTTTTAAGTGATTCTAGAACTAAAGAATTATTAGATATTAATGGAACTGACCCTTTAACTGGTGATACTGTCTTATTAGAATTTATAAAGAAGAATGATTTGGAAATGGTTAGATTTATATTAAGAAATGGTGGTGATCCTTTCAAAAGAAACTTGAATGGTAAATTACCAGTGGATTCTGCTGGTACTCCTATAATGAGAAAATTAATTAAAGATTCTTGTAATCAGCAAACAATGATTGATGCAGCTAATTTATCTGGTGTCAACCAAGGTGCTCCAATATTTAAAGGTTTTTTAAAAAAATGGACTAATTTCGCTAATGGTTATAAATTAAGATGGTTTATATTAGATTCAGAAGGTAGGTTATCGTATTATAAATCACCTAATGATATTTATAATACTTGTCGTGGTATGATTCATTTATCCAACGCAGAATTGAGAATGGATTCTTCTGAAAAATCTAAATTTGAAATAATTTTGAAAAACAAAAATGGTGGCTCTCCAGTGAAATGGCATTTAAAAGCTAATCATGTTACTGAAACAAATAGATGGGTTTGGGCATTACAAAATGCAATCAGATTTCAAAAAGATCTGGGAAAGCAACAATCGCCTCCTTTACAACAGATAAATCAACATAGAGTCAGACCTTCAATTAGTGAATCAGACCCTCGTATTAATGATCATCATATGAGATCAACTTCAATAGCTTCCAATATATCTATTTCTTCAATGGATTCAGTCCCATCATCTGAAAAAACAAAAACCTCGTTATATAAGAAGCCATTTAAGAAAGTCTCCAAGCTGGCCAGAAGATCAAGTAATAATAATAATAATATTGATACTAGTAATCCAGGTTTGAAGTACACTAATTTTGCTTCAGAGCAAAAACTCAATGCATCCTCTGCTTCATTAGCGTCACCAAATGTTAGAGATGATCAATCTAGTGTCCCTAATAAAGAAGAGTTTTATCATGATTCAGAAGGAGAAGACGAACCTGATGATGATGATGATGATGATGACGATGATGAAGAGGAAGCTGAAGTTGATCAGGAAGTGGAAGATTTGATGATCCATAAAAAGAAACCTAATGTTTCCCAATTAATTGTTGTTAGAAATCAATTGAATATGGAATTGAACTCTTTCAATGATTTTTTGAAAAATTCGGATGATTCAATTTCTAAAGAAGAATTAATTAGAGTCTCACAGACTATATTGCAAAACATTAGCACTCTAATCGAAAAAGAAAATAACCTGATGGAAAAGAAGAGATTGAAAATAGATAAGATTTTTGAAAGACAGCATGAAATATCTTCTATTTGGGAAAATTCAATCAAACAATTAGAACTAGAAATCCAAGACCGTGAATCTAAAATATGTGTACTAGAAGATAAGGTGAAGATTCTTAAAAAATCTATAAAACGTTCATTTGGGGAACCTGTTGTTCCAACAGCTACCAATCCTATTGAGAATACTAAAGCTGTTTCACTATCTCCTCAAGTTAAAGATCAAGATGAGGAAGTTGCAAAGATTTTAGAAGAAGAAGATCACTCTGATGATGAATTTTTTGATGCTGAAGAAAGCGATGGTGGGATTATTGTTGAAGCACCAAAAGTATTCTCAACTTCTGCTGTGGCTCCAGAACTTCCAATTGTTCAAGAAGAAATTGATGAACCTATTCCTGAAACCAAGGAGATTTCTGAAAAAATCAATGATGAAGTTGCCTCTGAAACCACTAAAGTGGCTTCCAAAACAAATAATGCTATTATTGTCAATGGATTTGAGCTTAAAAGTGAAACTCAATTGAGCAGATATAAAAAGATAGTTGATGAATCTACTTTCAAAGGTTATGAGGATCCAATTAGAAGTACATTAGACAAAGAAGATAACCGTCCCAAAATTTCTTTGTGGGGTGTTTTGAAATCATTGGTTGGTAAAGATATGACTAAGATGACATTACCTGTGTCATTTAATGAACCTACCTCATTATTACAAAGAAATACAGAAGTTATTGAGTATTCTGATCTACTAGATGAAGCAGCTACTGTCGATGATTCTGCATTAAGAATGGTTTATGTTGCTGCTTTTGCTGCTTCTGAATATGTTTCTACCATTGGTAGAATTGCTAAACCATTTAATCCATTGCTTGGTGAAACTTACGAATATGCTAGACCTGATAAAGGGTATAGATGTTTTTTGGAACAAGTTAGTCATCATCCCCCAATTTCTGCATTAGTTGCAGAAGCTCCAAGTTGGTCTTATTACGGTGCTTCGCATGTTAAGGCTAAATTCCTTGGAAGATCATTTGATATTCAACATCTTGGTACTTGGTTCTGTGAAATTTATCCAGATCGTGGTGTCATTGATAAGACTGGTAAAAAGAAAGACATGGAAATATATTCTTGGAAGAAATGTAATAACTCTGTTGTTGGTATTATTATTGGTAATCCTACTATTGATAATTATGGTGAGATGGAAATTAGAAATCACATGACTGGTGATTACATGAATTTTCATTTCAAGCAAAAAGGATGGAGAGCTTCTTCTGCTTACGAAGTTAAAGGTGAAATATATTCCAGTGATGGTAAGTTGAAATACTCAGTTGGTGGCCATTGGAATTCCAAAATTTATGCTAAAGGACCAGAAGAAGATGCTGAAAAATTCTTAGTCTGGGAAGCAAACAAAAGAACAGATATGATGTTCCATTTGACTAATTTTGCTGCCAGTCTTAATGCCCCTCAACCTCACTTACTACCTGTTTTACCTTGTACTGATACAAGATTAAGACCAGATCAAAGAGCTATGGAAGATGGAGATTACGATCTTGCTGCTACTGAAAAGAATAGGTTAGAAGAAAAGCAAAGGGCTGCTAGAAAGAAGATTGAAGATGCTCAACTGGTTTACACTCCTAGATTCTTTGTGAAATCATCTCATCCAGTAACAAAGGATGAATACTGGGAATATAATGATAGCTATTGGGTGGATAGAAAAGAAGGAAAGTTGAAAAATTACAGGGATATATTCTAAATGATTTAATATTGTCTGACTACAGATGAACATTTTGTTTCAATTGGGAATAATTTTTCTACTTTGAATTATTTCCTTGGTTATAAATTTTTTCCTAATTTACTTATTTGTTTGTTTGTTTGTCTGTTTGTTTATTTGTTTTCATCCTGTCATTGTAGGATATGTTTTAAGTAATGCAATATCATATTAAGTTATATAAAAAAAGGGATGTTCAAAAATGAGTAGGTGTAAAATGTTTATGTATTATGATTTTCATCTACGACTAGGGGATCTAAGGACTCTATTACCATTTAACTCTCTTGGACCTTTTAGTTTATTTTGGGGTTGGAGTTGTTGTTGCATTAGAGGATGCTGGTTTTCTTTCATCGTAGCTTTATGAATTAATTGAGTCTTAATATTAGAAGGTAAATCAGTTAAAATCTTATTCAACTGCATATCTAAAACATAATTAAATTCACGTTTGTATCTATTTCTGATTTCTTCATTTTTGGAATTAATCACTTTACAGGTTTCTTCAAGATCTTTTTCATATTTCATTAAACTCTTTTCAAAATTGTTCAAATCAAGCTCTCTTCTTTTCAAACTAGATTCATCCTGTCTAAGCTCCCATTCTTTTCTGAAGAACTTAAAAGATGAATCTTGTAAAAGTTGATTGACAGTTGCTCTTTCAGAAGGATCAACAATTAAGCATGCATTGATACACATTTTCAAACGATGAGAATAGTGAGGTGGTATATCAGCAAATGAACCTCCTTTAATTTTTTCTTGTAATGATAAATGAGTTTTTGCCATAAATGGTGGTCTTAAAGAGCAAAGTTCATACATAACACAACCTAAAGACCAAATGTCACACACGGGATCATAAGGCTGATCCATTATTACTTCTGGTGGCATGTAATATGGTGTTCCCACATAAGTTTTAGCAAAATCATTTTCATGTCTTAAACATTTGGCTAAACCGAAATCACCCAGTTTAATTGAATATCCATCACTTAATAAAAATATATTGTCGGGTTTGATATCTCTGTGTATAACTACTTGTAAATTATCTACTTTTGAAGGCTGAATATCAGGTGTAGATTGAAAAATATTGTTCACCCTTTCAATATCAACACCATTATGACATTTATATAAAGCTAATAAAACTTGTGTAAAAATTTGCCATATTAAATTCTCAGGTAAGAATTCATCTCTTTCTTTGTAAGTCTTGATAACCTTTGATAAATCACCTCCATCACAATATTCCATATAGATGTGCAACATTGAATCTTTCTCCAAATCTTCATGGCCTAGATATTCAACAATATTAGAATGATGTAGTTCTCTAAGTATCTTAAATTCACTTGCCAATTGTCTTATCTCTTTATTATTCATGGACACATATGATATTTCTTTTCTAACGTATATTCGTTTATCAGACTTTCTCATAACTTTACGAACTGCACCAAAACTCCCACGTCCAATCAGTTCCATATCAATGAACTGTTCAGAAAAGCTAGATGACATCGTGAGTTGATAATAAACCAAGTAAATACTGTGTATCAAAAGTTGATGGTATTATCAAATATAGGGACTCTTACTATATTAAGAGTGGATCAGTATTATCAAATTGGAAAGATCCTATATTAGGAAATGATGGTAACAATAGATTGGACTAATATTATAATTGAAATCCCAAATATTTTCAGTAATTAAGCTTTAATGAAACGACAAAAGAGATGAGTCTGATATGAAACTCACCTGTATTTAGGAAATCAAAAATCAATCAGATTAAGAAATAGCATAACAATTTAAGCGTGCGGCGCTATATTTACTGTTTCCCCAATTTGGATTCCTGCGCCATGTTTGCTGAGGCAGCTCAGATGCTGTGCCACAAATTATAGTTGATTTCTATAAAAGGACATTAAAACATATTTGAAGGTATATATATATTTGAAAAAGCAAATCACAATATTAATAATAATGGGTGGTGAAGAGAGAAGTTTTGCCTATATAAGGCGAGATAAACGATTAAAATAATACTAAACTGATATCTAATATCTAATATGTCCACTTTGTACCAGTTAGGGCTTCAAAAGCTTCAACATATTTTTCAGAAGTTCTTGTGACAATGTCTTCTGACATTGAAACACCATCTTTACCATTCAATCCATTAGAAGTTAACCAATCTCTTAAAAATTGCTTGTCATATGATTCTTGAGATTGACCAACTTTGTAAGCTGCTTTGTTCCAAAATCTAGAGGAATCTGGAGTCAAAACTTCATCAACTAAAACCAATTCATCATCATCAGTAATACCAAATTCAAACTTAGTATCAGCTAATATGATACCTTTAGTTAAAGCATAGTCTTTAGCTTTGGTGTATAGTTCAATAGCTTTAGCAGCTAATTTATCACATAATTCTTTTCCAACTAATTTTGCAGCTGTTTCTGGAGAAATATTTTCATCATGTTCACCTTGTTCAGCTTTTGTTGATGGTGTAAAAATTGGAGTAGGGAATGGATCTGATTCTTTTAAACCTTCTGGAGCAGGTAAACCATGAACAGTTCTAGATTTCTTATATTCTTTCCAAGCACTTCCAGTAATGTACCCTCTAACAATCACTTCCAATGGAATCAATTTATGTTTCTTGACAATTAATGCTCTTTTGCTTAATTGAGATTTGTATTCTGGTTGTGATAATTCTTTTGGTAATTTACTGAAAACTTCATCATCAGTGGAAGCTATCAAATGATTTAAAATGTCGTCTTTTAAAAAATCAAACCAGAAAACTGATAATTGAGTCAAAATTTTACCTTTATCTTTCACACCATTTTCCATAATGACATCGTAAGCAGAAATTCTATCTGTAGCAACGAATAATAAACTATTTTGATCAACTTCATAAATGTCTCTCACTTTACCTTTGGCAATCAAAGGTAGAATACCATTTAAATTAGTTGATGTAAGTGACATTGTAATATACGTATTATAAGTTTCTTTATACTTTATACACCACTTCAAAAGGAAAGGAAGAAAATGAAAAAGAACCACTGGCGGAGATGTTAAAATATTTATATTTGATGGATGTGATTCCAAATTACAATGACTCCAAATCTGACTCCTGTAATTTTTCACGGCTGTGTATTATGATGACGTGCAAATACAAAAAAAATTAAAAATCTATTTACTTATCACACATTTATCTATACAAATTATACTATTGAAACCAAAAGTACCACTGAAACCACAAGTGAAATTAAAAATTCTTCATATGACTGGTCTTCAACAAAATTTCAAGGATGAAGCAATAAGGAAAAACAAAAGAAATTTTCAAAAGAATGGGAGACAAAATAAGAATAAAAAGCCAAAGTTAAATAATGATGAATTTTCACAAGTAAGTATATCTAATAATGAAAACGGTTCAATTAAAGATAATGAACTAGAGATATTCCCAGGTATGACTCTTCAACTTCCCAGTCATCTACCCAATACCCATTATAATGTAATGAATGAAACTAGTGCAAACAGTTTAAAACCCGATAATACTAAAGCGGAAATCGCTGAAAACGAAGATGATCATATGCTTTCGGATGATGAAGAAAGTCTTTCACAAAATGCAATCGCAATTCAGGGAACCAATATTGTATTAGCCTCACCTGAAGATATTCAAAATTGGATAAATGAAAGAAAAAAAAATTATCCAACTGATGGAAGAATCAAAGAAAAACAAGAGTTAAAACAAAAAGAGTCAAAGATACTTAAAACTTTAACTGGACCTACAATTAATAACAGAGTGTGCAAATTTTTTCAAAAGAATGGATCTTGTAAAAATGGTGATAAGTGTAAATTTAAGCATGTGTCTACTCCACTAATGAAACCACTTCCAAACCATAAGATAAAACTAGTTCACGGATTGCCTGTTCAAATTCCTCAAAGATTTACACCTTTAGTCAGTAAAAATTTATATGAACAATTGATTGAATCTAATAGATTGAATAATGAAAATGTTAGGTTATTAAAGTTATTTGAGAAAATAATAAAAAATTCCAACATGTCTGCTGATTGGGAAAGCTACAGGAAAAGGCTTGGTTATAAAGATTAATAATTTTATGGTTATCTCGGCTATCTCTTTATATTAATTTGATAAATTTCGAAGTAAAATACAAGATAAATATAAAGATAAAATACAAACTACATACCTCTAAAAGCATTTTTACTTGCTCTTCTTCTTCCTTCGTAATTTTGCTTCTTCTTACCTCTTCTGTCAGTATCAATGTCTTCATCAGCAAATGAAATACTCTTTTTAGTCTTTTTTGGAATGAAACTAATCTCAGACTCTCCTTGAGTGTTTCTAGTAACTCTGACATCACTCTTGTTTTCTCTATCCAATCTATCTTTCTTAGATTGAATGGAAACTTGCTTTGCAAAAGAAAGATTCTTGGATGAGCCATTTGACGAAAGATCATTCATAGATCCAAGAGGTTTCAATGTAGATAGATATTGTTTTTTAATATTTTCCTCAGCTTTCTTTTTCTCTTGTTTCTTTTTAAACAATTCTCTCTTAATCTTTTGTCTTTGTTTGATGTCAACATCATCTTCTTCTTCTTCAGATGAACTGTCTTTATCCGATTCATCTTCTGAATCAGAATTGGATCCTCTTAGTCTCTCTTCATCTGATTCTTCTGCGGCAGTTAGAGGCTTAAATCCAACACTAGTATCCACTGATTTGACAGGATTCAATTGCTTGAAATCATGATCATCTTCATTAATTTGGAATTCAGGATCTTCAAACAATTCCTTGAAACGGTCATCCTTAACGATACCTTCTGCAACATCCTTACCCATTTTCTTCTCCAATCTATCGGCATAACCTTTATTGACTTTAACATTTTTGTTGTTGGAAGCACCCGTTGTTCTAATTCTTGATTCTCTTTCTTTTTCAATTCTCTTTTTAATTTCTCTTTCTCTTTCGTCTTGTAATGCATTAGGATTAGAAATAAGATTAACTTTATCATAAAGATCAGTATTTATAAAGTAACCATGCATATATGGTCTCAAAACCTTTGAACCAACTAAATGGGTAATATTCAATTTCACAACATCTTGTTTAGTAATAAATCTGTAATTGGAGTAAACTGTGTCGGATGGTTTTTCTTCTAATTCTTCTGTAATGTTATCTAAGAATGAACACCATCTTGGAGCAGGTCCTAGAGCAGGGATATAATAAGTATGCATTGCAATACCTTCATTAGCCATAAAGAACATTCCTGATTCAGAAATATATTCAACATCATTGATATCCACACTTGGTTCCATGGAAGCAAATGGTTTCCCAGTATTTTTATCCCATATTTTGGCAATTTTTTTATCTGATGTCAGAATCAAATTTTGTTGTGCATCTGTATCATCTAACCAAGTCATTTTTTTAATTTCAAAACCATAACCTTGATCTTTTGAAATAACTGGTTGTGAAGCTCGAAGGTCATAAAGTAGTGAAATACCATTGGAAGTACCACAGGCAAAATTTAAACCATCATTTTTAAATTTGACACATGAAATTTGAGTTGAATCCATTTCTGATCCATCATTAATTGCCATTTTGACAACTCTTTGTTTAGCTCTTGGATCCCAAAACTCAACTGTACCATCTTCTAAACCGGCTGCAATCAAACCATGTATGGAATTAATATCAACTGAATTAACACCTAAATCTGTTTCTAATTCAAAAGGTTTCATGAATCTACCTTGCTCTAAATTTAATCTATAAATTTCATTTCCTGATGCACCCACATATAAATCACAATTAACGTCATTATAAACTAGCGATCTTCCAAATTTTGGAATTCTAGTTTTATAATGCATTCCACCTTTAGACTGAAACTCTATAGATCTATCATTTTGTAAATGAACAGATTTAGTCCAATCATCACTTAAAAGAAGGAAATCCACATTTTCAACATCTGTGTGTCTCTCAAACTTCAAAGTTAAATTGGCAAAATCATAAACATGAATTTGAGGTTTATAAGTACCTGTTGCCATTGCATGTTGACCATCCTTGGTGACTTTAATTTTAGTAGATGATTCACTAAATTCAAAGTCTTGAATCAATTCAACTCTATTTTGATAGTCTAAATCATTTTTCAATGCTCTCTTTCTTTTTCTGGCAATCCAATCTGGTAAAGATCTAGACACGTTGGTACCTGCAACTTGGTAAACTGAAACATCATTCGTAGTTGTTGATTTTAAAACCATTATTGATTATATTTTAAAAAAAAAGGTCTATAAAACTCAGTTGTGAAATTGATTTAAACTCTTTAACTCTTTGAAAATATACTCATTATACTTCTTAAAAGATTTATCTCAAATAAAAAAAAAAATTTGAATAATTTAATTTTGTGCCGAAATGCCCTCGCGCCACTTGAATTTTAAATAATTTTTTGGCATTAGCATTACCATTATATATATATATACATAACCTTGAAAAATGTAGAAGAGACAATGAAATGAAATAAAATTAAAAATTGGTCAAAGTGAATGATAACTTGTAAATTCAATCAAGAAGTAAATACTTTTATTCATCTTCTTCAGTTTCTCCTCTTGAATGATTAACAATTTAAATAACTTTACATTTGAAAGTCTCAAAAAGCCGTTTGTTTTATATTATTTTATTCTTTAAATATGAGTTCAATACAAATCAATTAAAATAATATTGTTTAGAAAATGAAAATAGTCAGGAATTTACATCATCACATAACTGGTATCAAAATGATGCATCTTTATCATCCAATGAAAATATTCCGTTAAGAAAAATTACTACAATCTTATTATATGATAGTAGAATACGCTTTAGCTTTCTTCTGATGTCCAATAATACTCTAACTGTACATATTTAATCATCATTGTAGTTTCTCAAAGTCTTGAGTTAAACATACAGTAGCAGCAAATATACCTTCCTGGAATGCTTTCTGTTTTCTGAATTATGAAATATAAAAAACAACGTTTATTTGAATTTGGAGGTTCCAAATTGTTGTTAACTACAGGTTATTTATCACGGATTTCATTACACCCAGTTGTTGAGAAGTACTGAACTTTCTCCAATGTAACCCCAAACATTACCAAAAAATTGTACAACAGATTCTGTGTTTAGTTTCATCATAATAATAATAATCTTTTATTAAAAGAGTGGTTCAGACCTCATAGATCATTCACTCCAGTCAAAACATATATTTATAAAACTATATAGATTGAGTTTTTCTTTTTCTTTTTCTTTTTTTCATAAAGAGCTTACGACTACACCATATTGGATTATTATTTTATCTTAGAGTACTCCAGCCCTTATAGACCACTTGGCACTATAAATATATAGAGATGAATAACAATAACTAAAAATTTGTTCAATCCCCTAATTTTCCCAAAAACCCAAATTATGGATTTTAAAAATCTGGAGTGAATAATAATAGAATCTATCAAAAAGATCTTGATAACAAAACTGTAACGAATTGGACTAATTCTGAGTCTTCTGTAGAGAATTAAACTAGGTATTCATTGATATATCTATATCCGACTATATAGTAATCGAATAGTCTTGATAAAATGTATTAATTAAAGGTAAGCGTGTAAAGATTGTATATCTGTAAAAAGATGTAAAAGTATGAAGTATGTAGAAATGTATGAGAAATAAAGTAACTGGAGCAAGCATTTCTATGTAACCTTATTGAAAAGCTTTTGAAGGGCACATGAAATACTCAAAAGTGATAATCTGAATATTTTTGAGTAGAAATTAATGTAACAGTGTGGCATATTAAGCAAAACTTTATTTACATAGTGCTTGTTTTCTAAAATAACAATTGGGCGTGTGGCGTAGTTGGTAGCGCGCTCCCTTAGCATGGGAGAGGTCTTGGGTTCAACTCCCAACTCGTCCATTAAAATTTTTATTTTTATTTATTTTTCAAATAAATTATTTTCAGGAATTGCAATGTAAACAAAAACAGAGCTTGTGGCTGGGGTATTTGCTACCTATACTTGAAAGTGAAAATCTTACATAAAACTATCTGAAGGTAGAGTTAAAATTTGAGTATGAATAAAGTGATATAGATAAAATAACGAAAGATTAGATAAAATAAAAGAACGGTAAAATTTGTTGAGTAAAAGAACGAGAGAATTTATAAAAAAATAGTAGTAGCTAAGGAAGCATAAAAAAGGGACGAGAGAAGTTAAAAAGAATAAAGAGTTAAGTAAGGATATCATAACAATAATTTAAAAAGGATTAAACATCAAAAACTTCAACAGTAACAGCAGATGAATCAGAAGCAGTAATGATGCACCAAGCAGCACCATCACTAACCAGATCACCAGTACTAGCTTTATTTAAACCATACTTTGATGGATTAATTTCACAAGGATCACCATTACATTTTGATTCATCATTACAGTAGATTCTAATACCAAAATCTGGTTTTTGATTTTTGAAAGGAGATGTTGATTCAAAGTAGATTGGATTCCAACCAATTTTAGAATAAGTATTTCCTTCATCATCCATATTGAAACCGGCAACATAAGGAGACCAGTTACCATATGGATTAGCAGTGGAACCCCAAACACAACCTTCTTCAGCAGAAACCCCTGGAGGGTTAACATAAAAATGAGAAGCAGTTTTAGCCCAATATTCAGTACCTGGAACGGCCAGAGTTTCGGTTTCACCAGCGAAAATATCAGTTGGAATTAACATAGCTTCGTTACCAGGTAAAACTGTTTGACAAACAGTAACATTTTGAGAAGCTTCATTTTTAAGGTGAGCAGTTCCTTTACCTTCATAGCAATAATCGTTGGCTTCAACATGCTTTTCCAAATTACCATTGTTACAGTACAAACCACCTTCCATAGAACCTGGATAAACGTAAGAAGTAACAGAAGGATTCCATTGACCCATCAATTGACCTGGAGGACAAGCATATTGACAATAATGACCATTTTTACAAGATCCATCTTGAGCCCAACCGTCATCATTAGATGCAAGTTTAACCAAACCCAAATTATTAGGGAAAGAACAAGTATCTTGAGATCTTCTTTCATGTTGATGATGTTTGTGAGAAAGTGGGAAAGCTTCTGAAGAGAAAACTGAAACGGTAGCAAGAGTAGCTAATAATGTTTTTAAAGTGAAAGTCATTTTTTAAGATCAAATAAAAAGAGATAATAATTTTTTTAAAAAAGGGATATACTTAAGGAATGAATGAGAGTGAGTGTAGTAAGTTAAACTTTCAAATTTTAGCTATAAAGGAAAGACTAGGGTGAGTTGAAAGCTGGTAAGATAGTTTGAACAAGAGTTTTACAAAAATCAAGAAAAGATAAAAGATAACACTGAAATTAACTATGGATGAATCAACTGGGGAAATTTAGTCACTTATATATACAAAAGTGAACGTTGACGCATTAGGTTATAATCGAAGAAATTTTAAACAAACAACCATACCCTATTGTAAATAATAACATGCACCGTTGATCTACGATTTGGGAGGGACGGTCGTCGCGACTACGGCGGCACTAAGATGCACGATCCGGGTTTTTAAAAGCCATTCTAGCCAGTCAAAAGCAATGGGGTTTAAGCCTAATATGTGTAATGAATAAAACTGTAATGAGAGATTGAGTGATAAGGATGGTGATAGTTTTTTCTACTTTTATACTTCAGCTTGATTAATCCTCTTTGGTTTTATTTTTCATTTTTCAGTTTTCATATTTCAATTTTCATTATCTAGTGTCTAATCATGGGAAGTCTAGACCAGGTCATTACTGACGTCATCTCTCTATAGAGGAACAATAAAAGAGGAAAAAAAAAAACGGCGCTTCCCGATCTGGACTAATTAGTGCATCTGCGTCTGCGGAACCTCTTGTGCGGCGCTATCTACATTGTATTTTTTTTTTTTCTCATGTGGTGAATTAATTAGATTAGTTGAACAACAAGAAAATTCATAAAACAACAAAAAATAGGGGAAAAAAAAAAAGAGGCAAGAGTAGAAAAGGTGAAAGCAAAGAACAATATTGAAAACCAATATCACCCCTTTAGGCATCAGCTATCTCCACCTTCTTGAACTGGCCAATGGGAAAACAAATAATCTTTATATATATTATTAACTTCTGAAGTTAATTGGTCCAAGTCATTATAATGATCCAGCTCATCAATGGAGATTTTATTTTGATTCAAATTACTTTGAACTGAAGAAACTGATTCTTGCTCGGTAATTGAATTACAATAACTAACATCCGAGCTATACTGTATTGTAGGAGGAGTATCACCATTTAAAATTGAGTTCACAACTTTAAATTTGAAGTCAAATTGAATGTTTGAATATTTGTCTAGAATTAGTACCAGTTTTCTCTGTCGATCTTGAGCTACAATATTACCTCTTGATGATAAATATAAAAGTAATTCCAAACCATCATTAATTCCAGCATAGTTTTCTTTCCCAAGTTTAAATTTTATTAAACATAAAATTGAAATAAAAATATAATGAACAGGATAGTAACTAAAAGTATCTAAAATTCCCAATGACTTCATTTCATAAAAAATGGAAATAGTTTTTGATGAAGATTCAATTACTTTTTCAATTATAGAATTATAAGTTTTCTTAATTAAAGGATTTTTTTTTTCAATAGTTGAGGTTAAAATAGGTAAACTAATAGACATGATACATTGTTTTTGATTTAGATATAACAAAATTTTTGATTTTGTAGATAGATCAAGTTGATGAACAGTTTTCTGAGAACGTAATAGTTCTAATATATCACCACTATCATTCATACAACATAGAGTTTCAATATCATAGAGTTTTTTTGAAATGGAAGTAATTAAAACATCTACTTTTTGCTCATTGATTAAATCATTCAAATTTGAATAGAATTTCAAAACATTGATTTGATTATTTAGATATTTCAAACGATAATCATTTTCTAATTCAATATTAGTGAAATTATTGAAATTTTCGTATTTGTAATTAAAAAAAAGTTCAGGACATAAAACCAATGAAGTTAACCAAAGTTGTTTCCATTTGAAATTATTAACATTTTTATTAATCATATTATATGACCAAGATGCAACTAATTTAAACCATTTAGAAGCACTATCTATTCTATTTAAATTTCTTTCATAAACTCCAATTAATAAAGCTGTTTGTGCATGATATGGAGTTGGATCCTCTAAATTAAAATTGAAAAATTTAATGGATTCTTTAAAATAATCTAAACCTGGAAACCCACTTTTACATTTTAATAATTGAGTACTAAGTTCTTCTTGAATTAATTTATTTGATTGAATATTAAATTGTGAAAGTTCACCTAAAGCTAAAATTATAAATAATCTAGATATTTGAATATTTTTATGATTAGTTGATTGTAAAGATTCAAAAATTTCATTCTCATCATTTTCAAAAAAATAAAAAAAATCAATTGGATTTTTAAAATAAAAGCTAATTAAAAATTTAATGTTATTTGATTGAAAATCAAAATTAAATTTAGAATCATCATGAGTTTTCATTTCAAAATAATCATCTTTAATAGAATATTTTTCATATACAGGTAATTGATCCATAAGAATATCTCCATTAAGATGAGATTTCAAATAATTGATAGTTGAAGTAGGTTTAAAAGTTTGAATTTTAATATAACTTAATGAATTTAATGAATTCAATGAATTCAACGAATTTTCTAAACTTTTGATTCTATTTTGCATTAGTAAATATTCACTTTCTAAAATGATAAGTTTCCTGTCTCTAAAAGCATAAACACAGTTCGCTTTAATAGTTTTACAAGAATCACAAGTTGGTTTATTACCTGAACATTTTGATTTTAAACTTTTGCATCTATTACAAGCAATATGACTTCTACCTCTATATAAAACTGGTCTAATATTTGTAATTCTATCTGAATCAACAGAATTAGAAATAGAATTAGAAATAGAATGAGAAGTAGAATTAGAATTAGCGTTCAATTCTTTCTCTAGTTTTTTGTTTTTGGAAACCATTAGAGTTAGAACATTCACGCTTTACAGAAAAAAGACACACATCAATTGAAAAACTTGAATTCTGGTCATTTGAGAAATAACTGGGGTTATATAGCAACTGAAAAGCTTTTTCCCCACAGAAACAAGTGATTGTATTGCGGGGATGGGGGGGGATGGGACGGAGATGGGCAAAAAGAGGGACTAATTAGTTAATTGGTTTGGAATGATAGGCGACGCGTCGTTAAGCGTCGTTAAGCGTCGCCATGAGTCGATAGACGTCTTCGGATTAAAACTCCAAATCGGGTATCTTACTTCTTTAGAATCAATCTATATATTTTAATCTCAACTGTTGCAACTCCTAATTGGTACTAAAGACTTAGTAACAGGTAATTTGTCTTATAATGCTTTTACTTATGTTTCTTTAATTTTTATCCATTATGGAATTCTCAAATCAACAACAACAACGACCATTTAGTCCAACTCAAACTGTATATTTAATAGGATTATCAATTCACTCATTATCCTTTGCTAAACATCTTCTTTTGAACTATGGATTTGTTGTGAAAATCATTTCAAATATAGATATCCCAGAACTAATAAGAAATCAAGAATATGGTCATTTATTTGAATACAATCGATATGATGATCTTTATTGTACATTTTTAGATTTACAATCAACTTTACATCATTTTTCAAATGGATTAGTATCAGAAAAATGTTTAAGAAAAATTGATAATTTTGAAATATATGAGAAAGATCACTGTCAATTAGATAGAATGAAAATGAATAATTTGATAGGTAATCAAATTGAAGTTACTTTTGAATATACTGTTATTCATAATAAAACTTTTTTAATTGAACCTTTTCAACTAATTTATGATTTATATAATTCAATTAATACTTACCCAAACTTTCAACATATTGTAGTTGGTCATGGATTTACTACATTAGAAAATTATTTAACTAAAATTCCAATTTTTGAAAATTTAAAAATTATTAATTTTATAAATTTTTCAAGTAAGAATACTTTAAGAAAACAAATTCTTTTAGTAAGATCAAATCAATTGATTAAATCATCATTTATAAGTAAAACTAAACTAGATCAGTTTACAAGACTTTTGCCACTTTCTGAAACAGAGAATTATATATCTATTTCTGGTCCTATTCAATTTAATGATAGTTTTAAATATCCAAGAGATTCAGATACTTTAAGTTTAATATCTAGAGCAAAATTGAAATTCCCTATACTTGGACAGATTGATTTGAATTCGATAGTTAGAGCTAGAGTTTTTTTTAGAGATTGCTTTCCAGATAGATTGAGTAGGATTTGGATTCAACAATTAAGTAACGGATCAAAGATTATTAATTGTTGTGGATTTGGATTTGAAGAAATTGATTCTATAGGTGGTGTTATAGAAAATTTAACGATGTTGTTGAATGAATCTAGAAGTAAAATTTAAAACCTGAAATTTAAACATCTCATCTCATAATTACACATTTAATTTATTACAATCAAATATATATATAACTAATATAATTGAAATTCAAGATAGTATATCGGTATAAACATTCGTATGGACATATCGCCATAAACAAACAATGAAAAAAAGCCATATCATCAATGAAACCAAAAACCAAAAACTGAAAAAAACGCAAAATCATGATGTCATATCATTATCAAAAACAACTCCTATAAAATTAATTTACAGTCGACTTGCTTTTAAAGTACCCCAAAATAGTTATAAACTTTTTAAAACTGCATCAACACCGGAGACAGTAACACCACGAGAAGTTTCAACACCAATGTATTTAACAACACCATTGTCAACAACTAAAGCGTATCTTTTAGTTCTAGCAGGAACAAACTCATCACCAGGATTGGCTAAACCCAATTGGGCACTGAATTTACCGGATGGATCAGAAGCGAAAAGTAAATTACCTTTATCACCTAAAGCTTTACCCCAAGCTGCAGTAACAAATGGGTTATCGGTAGTTAAAACCAAAATTTCATCAACACCAGCTTTCTTTAATTTGGCATATTCAGAAACAAATTGAGGAATATGAACCTCAGTACAAGTTGGAGTGAAAGCACCTGGAGCTGCAACGATAACAACTTTTTTACCAGGTAAAAAAGTTGCCAAGTCTAGAGTTTGAGGTTTACCAATTGAGCAAACATTTGCTTGTTCTGGAGCATAAGGAGTGTAACCTAAGTTAACTTTTGTAGGTAATTTGTCTAGAATAAGAGGAAAGTCGGAGTTAGTATATAAAGAACAATGAACTAGTGATTGAGCAAGGAATATGACATACCGCCAACGTTGATTGAAGCCATTGTAATTTATGTGAGTAATTGAGATATTATAGTAATAATTAAATTGAAAAAACAGGTTGAGTAAAAGAGTCACAGATAAAACCATCCAAAATAGCAACCTTGCAACTCTTTATATAGCCAAATCCCGCCACAGTGAATTATTAAGCGAGCCCTAGAGCTGAACTAGGTCGATTTAGGTCATTCGTCTGGTCGATCGACTTTTCCAAACATTGCATTTTTATTTTTATTTTCATTGATTTATTGAATTCATCCATTATTACTGTAACAGACTTTCAACTGCCCTTTAGTAAACAGACATCATGGTTAAAAGTATAGCACTACAAAAAAGTTTTTTTAAACTTACATTTACAAAAATGAATATGAACATGAATATGAACATGAATATGAACATTACATCACGACTTCTTTCATCAAAAAGATCTTTTATTACAATTCCAATTCAATTTAATAAGTTTAATATAAAATCTCCAGAAATACCCCCTTCTTCTTTGAAACAATCCATTAAACAAGAGGATGATTCAACTAAACAGAATCAATTAGAGAAAAAACAAGAATTAACTCCAGAACAATTAGAGGAAATTTCTCAAATGACATCAAAATTATATCAACCAAAAGATCCATTTGCAGAACCATCAAAAGCTGCATTAATTGAAGAAAAAATAAAATCAATTGAATTAAAATTATTACAACAACAAGAAAGATCAGAAGCTAAACTACAAAAAATGGTTTATGATGAATATCAATCTTTAAAGCCAACTATCTCTGATTTTAAAAGACCATTAACTACTTTATTTTTATTAGCTTCTTGCGTTTATTTAAGTTTACAATTCTTATGGT
Source organism: Ambrosiozyma oregonensis (nom. inval.) (assembly GCA_003706315.3). Taxonomy (NCBI): domain Eukaryota; kingdom Fungi; phylum Ascomycota; class Pichiomycetes; order Pichiales; family Pichiaceae; genus Ambrosiozyma; species Ambrosiozyma oregonensis (nom. inval.). The sequence goes on from PPKY03000029.1 coordinate 39,809, forward strand.
GGCATTTAATTATTGAAGAACATATTGAATCTATGGAAATCAAAACTAGAGCTTATGAACATGTTCTTCAAGAATTACTAAATGAACAAAAACAAATAATTAATAATGAATTTAAAAATGATGAAATTAAAAGAAAGAAATGGTGGCTCTGGTAGTTAGTTAAATTTACTAATTTTTTGTAAATATATATATATATAAAAGTTTATTTTAATTAATAGATTTATTGCATGTTGTATAAACTAAACTAAACAATTAAGCACCTAAAAATTTCAAAGATGAAACTTTACCAGCAGCTGATAATTCTTTTGCAGCTTCATGCAAAACAGCTTGAACAGTAGCAGCATCGGCACCGTTTAATTTAGAAGCAACTTCACCTAATTTAACATCATCAAAAGCTTCAATTAAAGCATCAATATCAGCATCAATTTGAGTTGATTTATCTTCAGAACCAAAGTAAGCGTTATCTTTAGCAGCATTTCTAATGGCTCTCTTATTCTTCTTCTTTGCATTTTTAGCAGCTTCTTTAGCTTTTTTAGAAGATTCTTTACTAGCTTTAGCTTGTTCTTCAGCTTCTTTTTTAGCTTTTTCTTCAGCTTCTTTCTTTAATTTAGCATCTTCGACAGCTTTATCAGAACCAGAAGTTTTTTGTTTCTTTTTAGCAGCTTTTTCAGCTTTTTCAGCATCTTTAAAGAATTTAATTCTAACATCTTCAGAACTGGCTCTTTGAACTAATTCAGATAATCTTTTATTATCTTCAGTTTTCTTCTTCTTTCTAGCATTATTATTTTTTTTTTCAATGTATCTTTTATGATCTCTATTAGAAGTATCATCAGGAACATCTTCATCTAAATATTCAAAAGTTCTCCAAGAATCAAAGTTTTGCCAAAATTTATAGAAAGCATCAACTTCTTTTTTAGTTGAATTAGCATCACCTAAAGTTGGAACAGGTTGTTTATTAGAAAATCTAGCTTCAGATTCAAAAACTGGACCCCAAGCCTCAAAGAAATCATAAGGTAATTCAGAACCTTTTTTACCTTTTGGTTTTGGAGGTGGGGGAACATCCGCATTAAAATCACAAGAATCATATTGTCTTCTTTTATTTGAATCTAACATTAATTCATAAGCTTTTTGAATAATTTTAAAGAAACCATCTTGATTTAAACCACCTTTAGCACTTAATTTATCAGGATGATGAACCAGAACTTGCTTTCTATGAGCTCTAATAATTTGATCTTCAGTTGCTTTATATCTATATTTCTGTAAACCTAAAACAGCATATAAATCAGCAGTTTTCCAATCTCTTGGATCATGAGATAATAATTCTGCATCTTGATTAGTATCGAATTCATCTTCATCATCTTCATTATCAGCAACTTTAACATTGTTTTCAGCTTCAATTTTTTCATATTCAGACCAAGTATGGCCTCTTAAAGTTCTAGTAGCATGAGCTAAAAAGTATTTACCAACTGGTTCAACTGGTCTTTTAACAGGTGCAGAGAATTCAGCAACGGAGATGAAATCCCCTTGAAAATTGGATGGTAATTCTGGAAGAGACATTGTTTATTAAGGTTGATTATAGTGAAAGTTAAATAAAATGATTGTTGTTTGGTTAATATAATAATAAATAAAAATTAAAATTAAAAAAGTTGTTGAAAACGTTGGAAAATTTTCTGAACTAACGAGCGGCTCAAAATGGAACTTATAATTTGCAGTGAAGTTAATTTAATTCAATTGTATTCCTCCTATATTGCTTGCCATACCTTTAATAGTTTAATTAAAATACTCATTCAATAAAGATGACATCAACTTCAGATTTACAACAGCAAGATTTAACCATATTTAATGATAATTCAATAGTGTCATTTAAAACATTAACATTTAATTTTAATACATTAAATCTTATTTTATATACACAGTCAAATAAACCAACATGGTTAAATACAACATTAATAGAGAATTGTTTATTTGATACATCATATATTAATACAACTACACAATTGAATAGATCATATAATTTACAAAATTGTAAAAGTTTTGTTTTATTTTGTTCATTTATTAATGATTCAAAAATTTATTATAAAAATTTTAAAAAATTTTTAAAAATTGATATTAATGATGATAAAATAAATTGTTTCAAATTTATTAGTTTTTTAGATAATTATAAAAATTGGTTTGATTCAATAATTAATCAAATCAATAAATTTAATAAATTAAACAATAATTTTGAAAATGAAAAAAAAAAAAAAATTAATATTTTTTTAGAAAATCCAGAATTCTTATTATATTTAAATAATGATTGTAATTATGATTTACTTTTAAAATTACAAAAAATTAATTCAATTGCAAATTTATTTATAATAACTTCATCAGATAAACAATTACTTGAATTCAATGAATTTGGTAATGATTTATCGACAATTCATTCAAATTTTTTATTAAGATTAGTTCATAAATCTAATTTAATTATTCAATTAAAGCCTTTAAGTACAGGTAGAGCAGATGATATTACTGGTGAAGTTAAAATTAGCAAAGGATGTTTAGAAATAAAGAATGGAAATTTACAAGTTAATGAAAAAGAATATCTTTATTTGGTTAATAAAGAAGGTAATATTAAGTTATTTTATAGATGAGTTTATTTTTATTTTTATTTTTTTTTTTTTTTCAATCTATGTATGAAAGAATTTATAATAATATGTGTGATTAGTATTAGTATTAGTATTAGTATTAGGTATGAGATAAGAAGAAGAGAAAACTAGTTTTACAATATATCTACCAGTGATAAACATATATCAGAGTCATCAAAGTTGATATCAAAGTTGTTATCAAAGTTAAGGAATGTGTTAATAAAAGTTTAAAAATTTGTATTGAAAGGAGTAGGTAGGGTATTTGATGTGATCTATGGATAATGGGAAATGTTTGATTTAAAGGAATTGAGATAATATAATGAACAAAAACAAAATAAGTTGACTAATAGAGTAATTGATATATTAAAGATCACTCATTAATTTTGAATAAGATAAATCAGTTTCTATTGTAGTAGAAGAAACTATAGATCAATTATAAAATAAACCGGTTTACCTAGTGAAATGGAAAAAGAGAAGCCATATGGGGTAAAAAGGTAAAAAAACTAACAATCGAGCCAATAAGAACGCCTCTTGGCTATGATCTCATTAGCGGCGTCGAGGCGCAGATCCCCGAGTTTCGGCCCGGAAAACGGCCAGGGCTGCGATCTAGGCTATTTACAGGGTGTTTTGAGGAGGTGGGATGGTAGAAGTGGGTGGGTGGGATGTGGGATTTGGTAAATGTTAGTAAGAATAGGAGAGTGGGTATATGGGGTTTGTGAATGATCATGAATTCATTAGTATGGGCATAAAATGTTATCTCTGACCAGTGTCCACCAAAGAAAGTGGTTCTGGTTGCCCATTTGAATAGGCTACTAGATGATTCCATTTGGGATGCATGACTCAAAAAGCCATTTTTGAGCGGCGTCGGGTGGCTTATAGTGGCGCAGTAGACTCGAAAATGATCCAAGATGATTTGTACGTTTTATTCATTTTATATTTATTTATTATATTTATTATATTTGTTTGTATTTGAATTTGATTTGATTTTAATTGGTGAAAGATTTAATTGGTTGAATGGATCAATTTAATTTAAGTTTTTTGGGATTTGAATTGCATAATGATAGTGATTGTGATAGCGTAAATCAGATCCAAAAGTTGAACGATATTTCCGAATACTTTGAAAGTGTTTGACTTGCCTCAAACATATATAAATAACCATCAACATCAAATGAAATGTTAATTCCTAAATGCGATAAGATAAGCGATACAACCTGTTAGCTGTTGCATAAAACATGAAAATTATAACACTACAACATTTCATCAACACGGGTCTCCGTGTTTACATTAACAATTCTATCTTTAAATAAAATAATTCAAAGTATATTCACTATAAACAGATCAGAGTTGAGATGTTATGAGGATTATCATTATTATCACCAGTATTAAATTACTTATTAAATTACTTATGGAATTACTTATGGAATTACTTATGGAATCATTCACACTCTCTCAAAAACTCGCTGAAAAGTGTCCGAAAACGGGCAGCCACCGCGGAGAATAGAAAATGCCTGCTAAACACCAGGGAGATGTCCGACTGGAAAATCGTTGGTTGCGATTGGATGGAGATTGCGCTTCCTTTTTCACCGTTCATTTGTTCAATTTGTATTCAAATTGTTCAAAAGTATTGTTCAATTCAGGTAAAGTTTAACATGTTTAATTGTTTGTTATAAATACCACTAATTCCCACTTTTCTTAATTTACTTAGAATTTTCCAAACTCATTTTTTTTCTTCTTTTTTTTTTTTTTTTTTCTCTTTCTTTGTTTTTAAATCAACTTTACTACATCTCTAAAAATGGTCCAACCTTCCGAACCAGAATTCGAACAAGCTTATAACGAATTATTATCAACTTTAAAGGAATCTACTTTATTCCAAAAACATCCAGAATACGAAAAAGTTATTCCTGTTGTTTCTGTTCCAGAAAGAATTATTCAATTTAGAGTTACTTGGGAAAATGATAAAGGTGAAATGCAAATTAACAGAGGTTTTAGAGTTCAATTTAACTCTGCTTTAGGTCCATATAAAGGTGGTTTAAGATTACATCCATCTGTCAATTTATCTATTTTAAAATTTTTAGGTTATGAACAAACTTTCAAAAATGCTTTAACTGGTTTATCCATGGGTGGTGGTAAAGGTGGTTCTGATTTTGATCCAAAGGGTAAATCTGATAATGAAATTAGAAGATTTTGTTATGCTTTTATGAGAGAATTATCAAAACATATTGGTCAATTTACTGATGTTCCAGCTGGTGATATTGGTACTGGTGGTAGAGAAATTGGTTTTATGTTTGGTGCTTATAAAGCTCTAAAAAATCAATGGGAAGGTGTTTTAACTGGTAAAGGTTTAACTTGGGGTGGTTCTTTAATTAGACCAGAAGCTACTGGTTATGGTTTAGTTTATTACGTTGAAAAAATGATTGAAAAAGCTACCAATGGTAAAGAATCTTTTAAAGGTAAAAGAGTTGCTATTTCTGGTTCTGGTAATGTTGCTCAATTTGCTGCTTTAAAATGTATTGAATTAGGTGCTACCGTTGTTTCTTTATCTGATTCTAAAGGTTCAATTGTTTCTCAAGAAGGTATTACTGAAGCTCAAATTGCTGCCATTGCTGAAGCTAAATTAAAATTCAAGTCTTTAGAACAAATTACTGGTGATTATTCTGCTTTCTCTGAAAAGAAGGTTCAATATATTCCAGGTGCTAGACCTTGGATTCATGTTGGTAAAGTTGATATTGCTTTACCAGGTGCTACTCAAAATGAAGTTTCTGGTGATGAAGCTAAAGCTTTAATCGCTGCTGGTTGTAAATTTATTGCTGAAGGTTCAAATATGGGTTCAACTCAAGAAGCTATTGATGTTTTTGAAGCTGAAAGAAAAAATTCAACCACTTTAGGTGGTGCCATTTGGTATGCTCCAGGTAAAGCTGCTAACTGTGGTGGTGTTGCTGTTTCTGGTTTAGAAATGGCTCAAAATTCTCATAGAATTACTTGGACTACTGAAGAAGTTGATGCTAAATTAAAAGATATTATGGTTAACTGTTTCAATAACTGTTATGAAACTTCTGTTGCTTATGCTGCTGAAACTAACAAAGAATCATTACCATCTTTAGTTATGGGTGCTAATGTTGCTGGTTTCATTAAGGTTGCTGAAGCAATGAAGGATCAAGGTGACTGGTGGTAAACGATAATTTAGTTTTACTAATATTATGATTTTCTTTACTCTTTTACTCTTTTACTCTCTTTCCTCTTCTCTTTTTGTTTATATATCATGAATGATGTTTGATACATTGCTTACGACTCTTTTCTTATTTTCAGGTTTACTAAATGCATCAAAAAAGAAATTTTTTTTTTTTGTTTGTTGTTTTTTTAATATTTTGGAAAAACATGCATAAATTAAAGTAGAGGTAAAAATTAAAATAAAAAAATTGGTAAATACAAGTAAAGTTAATGGAGAACTGGAGGTCTATTATTTTTATTCCTTATCACTCTAATTTCAAGCCATTCAATTGCTTCTTTAACACCATCACCATTGATGGCACTTATCGGTAAAACTCTTGAATCTCTAGCATTTAATGATTCAGCTATTGGATTGAATATTTCTTTAATATCTTGTAATTCTAATTTATTTGCAACATCATCAATTATATCTTGTTTATTAGCTAACATTAAAATTGGTAAACCTTCAACCGCTTCATCATTAACAATTGTAGTCATAACATCAGAACATTCAATTAATCTTTCTTTATCACAAGAATCAATTACAAATATAATTGCATGTGCAGTTGAATAATAAGCCGACCAAAATTCACGTAATTCATTTTGTCCACCAACATCCCAAAATTTTAAATTAACTTTATTATTAAATGGTATAGTACCAACATTTTGTCCAACTGTTGGTAAAACTCTATTTGGTGGTAATTTTTTATAATTCGGAATATAATCTGATTTTAATTGTTCAAGAAATGTTGTTTTACCAGCATTATCTAAACCTAAAATTAATATTGAATATTCTATATAACAAGAATTAATAGTATTAGTATTAGTAAATGAAAATGAAAATGAAAACTTTCATTCGGAGATAGATGAATAGATAGATAGATAGATTATTTATGACGTACCTTCTTTTCTATTGTAAGATTCATATAAACTTTTAACAAGATGAAACATTATTAGAGGTGAGACTAATAATCAATTTGAATAAAATGGACAGAGATAGCAATGAATAATCCAAAGACGTGTCATTGGAATCCAAGTCCACTCACTAACCTAAACTCTTTTAATTTAAATTTAAATATAAAATTCGGTAATAAAATCAAAATCCGGAACAAATTGAGTGGTGCACGGGTTTGATATTTTTAAAATCCGGATTCCAATAAATTGCAGGGCTGCGTAACGCATTTTATTTTGAAGAGGAAGAAATTACAAGGTTTTGATATATAGTGAGTGGAAAGTTGGATTCTTATCTTATGAAAGATCAACCACAATCATTTCTAAAGTTTTTTCCTTAATTATAAAATGAGAGCATCACTTATACAGTTAGCTAGATCTTCATGGAAAGGTCCTTATATTGTTCCTTTACCAATAGCACAAGCTAAAAAAACTGGAGCTCCAATTAGAACCAATGCTAGATCATGTACAATTCTTCCACAATTCGTTGGATTAAAATTTCAAATTCATAATGGTAAAGATTACGTTCAAGTTGAAATTACTGAAAATATGGTTGGTTCTAAATTAGGTGAATTTGCTCATACTAGAAAAAGATTTAGTTACACTCAAACTAAGAATAAATAGATCCATTTACGCATTACATACTTTTTAGCTTTATCCATGTACATAATAGATATACATTTCATTTAATAAATAATATAATTTCATTTATATTTCTAATGGAAATACAACATATAATAAATACACAACTCTTAATATTTTTTTTTAAATTTTCATTTTTTAATCTTAAATTAATCTTAATCTTAATATGAATTTAAATGTTTAATCATCTATCTCTTCTAATACCACCAGTCATCATTTTTTCTTCTCTTAATTTACCAGTTCTATCAATCATTGGCCAACGACCCCAACCTTTAAGTCGAACTACTGAACATGTAGCATTATCATCACCTCCAATACATTCAACAAATCGTACCACTTCTTTAGCAGCTTCACCAGGTGTACCTCTTAACATACCTTTATTATTTGTAGTTGCCATTATCAGATCAATCACTTCTTGATCACTTAAATAATTAGTAACACCATCACTTATAATCACTAAAAAACATTCATCACCACCAAAATCTTTTAAATTGATTTTATTTAAATAATCTTTATTATTCAATTTATATGAATTTAATTTTTTTGAATCACCAATTAAATATTCAAAAAATTCTGGTTCAGCAGTAACACCAACATTTTTAGCACTAATATCACCAAATGATCTTGTATTTGCAAAATTTAAATATCTTTCTTCACCAAATGAATCAGTCATTATCAAACCTGCTGATAATCTTCTTAATCTTCTAGCTTCAGTTGGATTTGAAGGATGATGATCATGAGTTAAAGGATGAGCAATACCATTTTTATCACATATAATTGCTCTTGTATCACCTAAATGAGCAATTAATAATCTTGATAATACACCATCTTCATAAAAATAACCATTTGGATCATCATTATCTTTATCTATAGAGTATAAAAAAACTGAAGTACAAGTTGAACCAGAATTGATTAAATCTTTATCTTTTTTATGAAGATTATTAAAATTATTTTCATACATTAAAAATTGATAATCAGTGTATAAAAAACTTAGAAAAATTCTAAATTTTAAATATTCATAACCAGTAATACTTTTAAATTCATTTAAATTCCAAATATCAGTTGAATTCGAATTTTTTATATCATTTAAATTTTTTATATCAATTAAATTTTCAAATTTCAAATTATTAATTATATTTTCATTTCTTTTTTTTGAATAACGTCTCCAATAACCACTTATTTTTTTTTCATAAAATTTGAACAATTTTAAAATTGATTCATCATTAATTTTAAAATTCTCTATATTTTCTAATAAATGTTTTGTTAGATATTCACTACATTCATTACCACCATGACCATCAAATACACTAAAATTGAAAACTTTATCATAATTATAATCGTTTTTATAAATTGGTTCATCAATTTTATCAATTCTTTTTTCTAATAATTCATTATTATTATTCTCATCTGATTCATCAATTTGATCAATTTGATTTTGTTTTAAATTAATATCTAATACACCAACTTGATATCTATCTTCATTATATAATCTATTCACTCTTGATGAAAAATATCCATAATTTGACGGAACTTTCATCATATTAACATTAAAAGTAAGTTTTTTAAAATCATTAGTTATATTTTTTTGTGAAGTACTTGGAATTGTAGTTGATGAAGTAGTATGAGTTTTTAAATTTGATAATGCAATAATTTGTAAATGCTGTGAAAGATTTCTTCTTTGTTCAATTGATTTTAATTTTATTATTTTAATTTTAAGTCTTGAAAATACTTTAAAATTATACTGTTTGTTTAACATCATTTGTAAAATGTTTATAAATATAATCGGATGAGTACAATCCAGGAAAGGAAATGAGCCGATTTAGGGATGTTTGTTTTTGTTTTTGTTTTTGTTTTTGTTTTTGATTTATTGTTATAATGTCTTTTTAGATAAATATGCAACAGGATAATACAAAGAAAAGAATAGAATTGGGAATGGACAATGGTTAAGATCAATCAGATCACAGGAAATGGTAATCAGCAAAAGTAATTGGATTTGATTGAGTTAAAAGCTGTAAATCCGAATCGAGTTTTTTTTGTAAAAGTGGGTCCTAAAACCGGACAGCCGTTTTTTTTTGTGGCAGTGGCGGTACAGAGCAAGAAGGTGGCGCACCAGATTTCTAGCTATTATTGTCATGTATTGATTTGATTGTATTGTATAAAAACTTATAAAATTACTCTTTCATCATCATCATCATCGTCATCATCTATCAACATCAATTCATCATCCTGGATAAGATGATTATCAGATTCAAACGAATTGGTCCTCGTATTTAATGAAAATCCAGAATCTAAACTATCTCTTCTACTATCTCCACCACTACCTCCACTTTGTAAATTGTATGGTCTTAAATGATCATAACTATCTTGTAATCCTCCTCTAGTAAATCTTGAAGTTATTTTATTAAATAATGCACTAAGATTTTCAGTAAATGTTGGTCCTGTTCTTAAATTATCTAATGTTTGTAATTGTCTTGAAAGATTAAATCCTCTAAAAGAATTTGATGAATTAACTAAATTAACATTTTGTTTTAAATTTTTATCTATAATTTTTTTAGCTTCTTGAATCAAAAAAATTTCTCTATTATTTTCTAAATCTTGATGATAGTTATTATTATTATTATTTTCATCTAAATCATGATGATTGCTATTATTACTATTTTCATCTTCAAAATCAAATTCATCAAATAAATAATCAATTAAAAAATTTCCAGTAAACCATTTTTTAATTTTTTCTCCAACTCCTAAAAATGTTAAAATAATTGGTATAATAATTAATCTTGGTAATAAATTATTTAAAAAATCACCTAATGGAATTAATTTAATTGAATCACCAAGAAATTTTTGAAATGAAGAATTTTCAATTAAATTTGAATCTAACATCATTAAATAATTATAACATAATGGAATTGTTAATCTTGCTGCATAACTAATAAAAAAAATTGATGAAACTGGATCTGAAGATTGATTTGATTCAATATGATAAATATTAAAAATTTTAATCTGTGATAGGGAAAATAAAGATGAAAAACAAATATAAGTTAATAATATGATTGAAATAAATAAAATTTTAACATCATCTTTTAGGAATTTAGTGGATAAAACTTTTAATATTGATATTATTGAATTATGTAAAACTTCACTTTCAACAATAATTATTGATAATATAGTTAATAAAATTGCAATTAATTTTCCAAATATTGGATTAATAAATTGATTAAAAAAATAATTTAATTTAGGATTTTTTAAAAACCAAAGATTTTGATGAATTAATAATCTAAAATGTAATTCACCTAATAATTTTGAATTAACTAAATCTTCTAATTTAATTGCTTTATTAATATTTGATTGTAAATTAATTTTTGAATGATTATATTTCCATTTTAATCTATGAATTTGTTTATTTAAAAGTGTTAAATTTTTAGTATTAACATCATTAATTGAAACAGTTTCAATAATTAAATAACCATTTATAAATTCTTCTGGAATTTGTTTAACTAATTCAATTACATGATCTCTATGTTCTAAGGGTATCATATCATTTAAATTTTCAATTGATTTAATTTTACTACAACATTCTTTAAGTTCAAATTGAGTATCATGTAAATTTTCATCAAATATTGGTAAATTTAAATAAGTTTTATTTAATAATAATTCATAATTTGTTGAATTACTCCAAATTAATTTTGGAATTTTTGTTAAACCATGTGATAATAAAAACAAAGCCATTGTTAAAGCATAAATATGTGATATTGTTATTATTAAACTTTTAAGATAAGTAAAATTAAGATAGTTTTTATGATTAATTGCTAAATAAATAAATCCAATAATACCAAATAAAATCATTAATAATTGAAATTTAATTAATTTGAATGTTGAATCTTTAAATCTTAAATTATTATCAAAATAACCTGAATCAAACCAATATTGTAAAAAAGGTAATATAATCCATGTTAATAAAAATGTAATCCAATAATTAATTCTCCAAATTAATAAAATCAATGAATTATTTAAAGTAAATATACTATTTGAACTATCATTTGATATTGAGGATATAAGATCAATTGGTAAAATAAATATAATCGATAAAGGTAAAAATAAAGATATTATAAGAATAATTGATAAATATAGAGGTTGATTAGATAATTTAATAAATTTATTAATGGAATATCCGGATAACAATAAAGTTGTCGTTAAAAATACAGATAATGGAATCCACTTGAATAAAGAGACGTGTTAGTAAAAGTAAACAAATAATAGGAAATATATTTTAAATACATGAATAATTGAATAATTGAATAATTAAATAATTAAACAATTCAAAAAACTAATACATATAAGACATACCATTATTATATGTTCTACCAGAGAATTGAATTGTTATAAATGGATAGGATTTATTAAAGATATATATATATATGTATATATATATACATAAAAGTTGCCCTTTTTGCTTTTTGCTTTGATTTTTTTGATTTTTATAAATAAATAAATAAATGAGGTGATGTGGCTGGAGATATTGGCATACCGGCTTTATCTCTGATCCATGGCGCAGTAGAACCGTCCAGAAAAAAAATAGCAGAGTCAACGGTGGCGCAGCTAAATCATATTTTGACCGGTTCACGCACGACTATATATTCCCACAGCCCGGGTGGCAAATTCAAATTTAAACGTGCTGATTTTTTAAATTTGAATTTGAACTTAAATTTGATTGCAACACAGTATACACCGTTTGTTCTTTTAATATACCATCACAAACTAATTCAAACTTATTTATAACTATAATCACAATGGCCAGATCATCATCCAGAAGACCAGCTTCATCATCCAGACCTTCTGCTTTTTCTTCTCAATCAAGATCAGCATCAACTATGTCTGCACCAGCTCGTTATGCACCAGCTTCAGCTCCAGTTGCTTCAGCTCCGGCAGCTTCAGCTCCTAGACAACCAGGTATGTTTGCTCAAATGGCTAGTACAGCAGCTGGTGTTGCTGTTGGTTCAGCAGTTGGACATACACTGGGTGCCGGATTAACTGGTATGTTTAGTGGATCATCAAGTGAACCAGTTCAACAACAACAAGCTGCTGTTCCTGCTCAACAAACCCAATTTGCTCAACAAGAATCAGCATCAGGTCCTTGTGATGTCGATGCTAGAAATTTCACTAGATGTTTAGAAGAAACTCAAGGTAATTATCAAGGTTGTGATTTTTATTTACAACAATTAAAAGCTTGTCAATCTGCTGCTAGACAATATTAAATTCAATTTTAATTTTAATTTTTTAAAAAAAACACTTTTATTTATATGAATCACTTAAATTTGCATAATATGATTCTTTTTTTATATATATATATACATTTTTGTTTATTTTAGAATAATATTTATTATCTTATACATAGTTTTATTAATCATTATTTATAAAATATTATTATTATCAGGTAGTATGAGTAATATTGCTTTATTGAAATAGGTATAAAAATATAATATCAATGAAAGATATAACACAAGAAAAAGTTCTTAGTGTATTATAAGGTAAAATGTACTTTTATATATTAAAAAGATGAACAAATAACAGAAATAGAAAAGATAAAAAAGCAAAAACAAAAACAGTGAATTAAATGAATGAACAAATTAAATGAATGAAACTTAGTAAATTAGTATAAATGCTATGAAATATGAAATATGAAAAGTGTAGTGCAATTTAAAATAAAACATAATGAATTATTATATTTTGTAAAACGAATTAAAATAGATAGTAATGTGTTATGTGAAAATGATATTAAATATCTTCTTCACCTTTCATTAAACTTTCTAAAACCATTGAAGGTGGTCTAGCTTGCTGTTGTTGTTTTTGAGTTCTTAATTGATTTTTATCTCCAATTTGATTAGAGTTATTATTTGATTCATTAGATGGAGAACGCATAGAATCTTCAATCATTTTTGTCAGATCAACCATTGAGATTGAATTTGATTCATGATGATAATTGTTTAAAACGGTATCTGCATTAAAACTTGGATTTCTTGAATGAGTTTTAATATCAGCAAAATTAAAAGTGTTTGAAGATGGTGAAGGTGATCTAGTATTATACTTTGGATATGGTGGTTCAACTACAATTGAAGGTAATTGACTTGAACTACCACCACCACCACCAATTAATGAAGATGTAGAACGATTATGATTATGATTATGAATTCCCCCTTGAATTAATGAAGAGGTAGAATGATTATGATTATGGTTTCCACCACTAACACCATATTGTTGCTGTTGATTAGTCATTTCAATTAATTCATTAATTGGAGAAATAAATGAATTTCTTGCAGTTCTCTTTGGCATAGTTAACAATTCTAATGATTGTGTACTACCAGCATTTGCCATATTCAGAGCAGATCTTAACGAACGACCTTGTTGCGGAGCTAATTTATTCATATCATCATTTAATCCAAAATAAATTGAGCTTCTATCATTCTCTGAAGACGAAGAAGAACTTGAATTATGACTTGAAGTTCTTGAATTTGAAGCAGCGTGTTTTTTAGTGGCTAATGGAACGGCATAAGCTGAACCCGCAGCGGCTGCTGCTGCGGTAGCACCAGCATTATAATCACCATAAGTAGTATTATTCATAGATTGGAAAGTTGATAATGTATTATCTTTATCATTTTTAAGTGTTGAATCAAAAAAATAAGTTGAATTATTAGTAGCATCAGGGGAATTATTAATTGGCATTGATTTTGAACCACCATAATAATCATCAAATTTCTCATCAAAACGACTTGCATTTCTTCTTGAAATTAAGAAATTATAAAATTTATAAAAAAATAAAATAGCAGTTAATGATAAAATGATTGAACCAACAGCAATGAAAACAGTTCCATTTGGATGATGAGAACGTAAAATAAAAGGATCATTCTCAGTATTTGGAACAATAGCAGTAAAAGTAACAACCTCAGTTGATGAAGTTAGAGATGGTAATTTACCACCGCTACCAGCAGTTGAAGAAGTTATTGAAGGCATATAATATGATGAAGCTGAATTTGAAGAATTAGGGCGGCTTGATGATTTAACAGAACTACTTGTTGAGGTTGTTGAAGTTGTTGAAGATGATGATGTGATTTCAGGTAAATCACTACTAGCTAAAGCTAGTGAAGATAGTAATAAAGTTAAAAAATATTTAGAATTCATTAGTGTTTGTGAAGGGAATAGGGAATATTGTAAAAATAGTATAATTTACTAACAGGCAAAAAAACTATATTTAGCAAATTTGAAAATGGGTTAGTTTAAGTTAGTTAATTAGTTCGTTAGTTTATATTGTTAGATTATTTAAATAAAACAAATGGATTAAGTTAACTTTGTAAAACGAATGTAAAGGAGCAATTAAAAAAAAGATTTTTGGACAACGAATGATTAAATGAAGCAAAAAAAAGAGGAGTAAAGAAATGTCTTGGAATTGTTTTAAAGTGGGATTTGACGATTTGGAAGGGATATTTCTATTATGGTGGGAGTGAGAGTAGTTGTGGGAGTGGAAGTAAAAACAAGAGTAAGTAAGAAAGTAAGAGTAAAGAAGAGGATGAACTGAAACCCGACAAATACAGAATAGTACTTTTAAATTTAGAAATCAATAAATCAATAGGAATGGAAATAGAATTGGAAATCAGAATTAGCCAGAACTTTTTCATGTTTATACGCCGCACCGCCAGACCGCGTTTTCAGGGGCTCGGCCGGTTTGTGGGTTTCCGCATTGGGAAATTTTTGGGATCGGGTTTGAAATACCCTGTCTCTCTCTCTCTCCAGTTGGCTAAGCCATAAGGTGCTTATGAAAAGACCCTTACTATTAACCAAGTGGGCTAAAGTGGGCTAAAGTGGGCTAAAGTGGAGCATCTCAATGGGAATTGTGAAATACAACAAATAATAAAAAAAACAACTACAAATCAACACTGTTAAACTTAACTATTGTAGTAGTTAGTCCAAGGAAATTAAAAACACGTGTAGAATACGGGCCGGCCGCTGTGGTAATTTCCTGATCGGGACTAGTCCAGGAATTTTAGTTTTAAGTGGAGATTCATGTCACAAAGGGGCAAAGACGCGTTTTGAACGTTTGATCTAATTGAGAGTTAATACTAGTATGTTTAGTGTTAATGTTAATGTTAGTGTTAGCACTAGTAGTAGTAAAAGTACTAATATTTATACTATTAAAGTATTTATATTAAAAACACTAATACAATTAACCCGTTTAAAACTTTTAGAAACCTTTAAAAAAGGATATTCTTAAACTGCCTCATATTTTGAAATGAAAGTCGCTAAATTTTTTAAAGATTTGTAATTGTATGTATTTATAGATATATGGAATTATAAAAAATTTCTAAAGAAAACCCAAAGCAAAAAAAGAAAAAAAACAAACAAACACACTTGATGTTTTATATAAAGAGTATATATATATATATTTACATGCCTTAATTTAAATTAAAATTTCCAATCTGCATCAGTAGATTCAATTGCCCATTCAAATTTTTCTCGAAGAGTTTTAGTAAATAATTTTTCAATTGGAACATCATATTTTTTAGCAAACATAACAGTTAATCTTGGATCAATATAATTCATTTTTGAAGTACCTAAAGCAACAGAAGAATTATCTTCTTTATCTTGTAATTGTAAAGTTGTATTTTTAATTCTTGATTCTAATTTTTCAATTTGTAATTTTAATTTTTCAATTGTTTGATTTGATTTTAATTCATATTTTTTTGATTTAAATTCAAGTTTTAACTGATTTGAAAATTCTTTATGTTTTTCAATTTTTAATTTGAATTCATCTTTTAATTCTTTTAATTTTAATTTGAATTCATCATTTTTTAATTCTTTTTTATCAAAATTTAATTTTTCTTCATCTCTTTCAAATTTTTTATTGATTTTTTCTAAATCTTTACGAATTAATCTTTCAATTATGATTAATTCTTCATCATTACTAAAAGTATCTAAATCATTAAAATATTCAATATTTTTTTTTTTTTCTTTTTTATCAATTTGGATTATAATTCTTTTTAATTTAATTTTTTGCCATAACATTTCTTCAATTTTTTCATTTATTTTTAAAACTCCAGTTTCATGATTTTTACTAACAGTACGTTGATGATTACATAATATTGCAACAGCTCTATTTGCAGCATTAAATTTAACAACTTTTTCATTAATTGTACCTTCATTTGGAATTAAATCTAATTGATCTTGCATTGTTTTTGAAGCATTAAAAGTTCTGAAAACTTTTGCTGTTAAACCAGTTAAATAACTTTGAAAATATTTATTCAAAATTGATGGATCTAATCTATCAAATAAATCATCACCAGGTTTTTTAGGATTTTTTTTAAAAATTCTTAAATTTTTAAAAACTTGTTTATCAACAGAAACTTCTTGATAAAACCTAATTGAATCTTTACCTAAAAAATCAAAAACAACAGTATTTGGAGGTTTTAAAAAAACATGTTCAAATCTTAATGAACAACATCCAACTGTATCAGCTTCTTCATCAGATTTATCACCACCTGCTCTTAAAGCAAATATATCAATTAAATAAGTTGCTGTTGCAATTTGTCTATCAATCATTAGTTCAGATTTCATTTTTTTTTTATAATCTTTTCTAATTATATCAATATATTTTCTTAATTCTCTTGCTTTTTCAAATTTTTTAAAATCTGAAATACCTTTTAATGAAGAATTTTGAGCAAATCTAACATATTTGACTGAATTTGAAATATTTTCTCTCCACATTGCTAACCAAGCAACAGAATTATCATGTTTAATTTCTTTCCATTGATGACCAACTGGTGGTTCTGGTATTGGAACATCCTTACCAATATTTATTGTAACATTTTCAGGTAAAACTCTTCGTTTTAATTTACCAGTTTTTGGATGTAAACCACGACCTCTAAATAAACCTGGTGGTTCAATTCTAAAATTACCAACTTGTTCCTTTCTACCATTTAAATAACAATATTTATATTTTTCTTCAAATTGATCTTTTTCAAGCTTTAATTGTTTTTTTTCTTTTGGTGATAATGATTTTTTTTCTTCTTTTTTCAATTCAAAAAATTGAAAAATTTTTGTAAAATCACATTTTGAAAATTCAGTAATTTTAAAATTTTTTGGTTCAATACAACCACCTAATTCATCTAAAATTAATTTAAAATCATTAAAGAAATTTTTTTGAAAAACTGGATTTTTACCATGATCAGATTCAATTAAGGCACCAAAAAATCCAGCAACTTCTTCAGCTTCTGGTGGTAAAGTTACTGGAATACCATCATAAATCAATTTAACATGATTTGGTAAAGGTTCATAATCAGGAGGGAAAACAACACCATTATGTTCTAAAGTTTCCCATTTCAATTCACCATCAACATCTTGTTGTTCCCACCATTTATAAGTATTTTCTTCTTCTTCTTCTTCTTCTTCTTCATTTTCAGCATTTTCAGGTAAATCAGTTTCATCTTTAATAGATTCTTCTTCTTTCTTTATCTTTGATTTTGTTTTAGTTGACGGTTTTCTTTTTTTAGTTGATTTATCAGTTTTAGTTTTAGTTTTAGTTTTTAATTTTCTTTTATTATTCTGTTGACTTAATGGAACATCATCATCATCATCATCATCATCATCATCATCATTATCAGATGTTGTTTTAGTCATTGTTAATTTTTTTGAGCTTGTAGATGAAATATCATCATAATCATCATTATCATTATCATTATCACTTATGTCTGATGAAAAATTTTCTTTTTTTAAAATTGGTTTATTATTGTTTCCTAAAGCGGTTAGAGGAATATCTTCATCAGAGCTAGACACGGTCATTTTGATAAAAGGGAGAAAAAAAATAGATAGAGAAATAGAGAGAAAGAAAGAAAAATTTAAAGGAATGTGAACAGGATATATTAATGAATTGATGAATTGATGAATTGATGAATTGATAAATGAATGAATAAGATAATACAATAAACTAATGATATAAAATAGGGGAAAAGAATAAATAAGGGAATCACTATAGTAAATACTAGCTAGTTTATTGTTGCTAAATTTTTGACAGTTGCTACAATTTAAAATTTGAGAATCAAACTCGTGGAATTGGGTGGCGCACGTCTTAGGGTGGGTTTGTTGGGGGAGTAATAGTAGTAGGAGAAATCATTTTATGAGTTGGATGATAGTGTAGCAAAACTAACTAAGAGGCGTAAGAGAATTGAGAAAAAGGGAAATAGAATTAGTTTAATATATTAAGTTAAAAATAGGGTTAAGATTAGTATTAGGATTAGGATTAGGATTAGGGAGAGAATAAAAAGGGAGAAAGAGAGTAGTCCGATGGAAGTGTGGGATCCAATTCCCCATGACGTATGAAATGAGAATGAAAATGAGAAGGAAGGAATTTCTTTTTTCTTTTTTTTGTGAGAGTTTCGGCTTAAAAAGATCCAGAAGAGATAGGGAATAGGAATGGGGGTAGAAATAGGGATAAGGAATAGAAATAGGAATAAGGAAAGGGAATAGGAAGGAATAGGAATAGGAATAGGATATAAGTGAGTTATTTTTGACGAATTAGCGCGCGTAATTGAACGAGAAAAAAAAGAGGGAAATAGAGAAATAAGAATAGAAAATGGGAAATAGAGAAATAGGAATATTAATGAATAATTATAATAGATATTGAGTTATTTATAATAATATGATAGCAAACATTTGTTTTATTGATATTGTTAATATAATTTAACTCATAGTAAAAACTACTAAAAAAAACGGGTCCGGTTGAAGAGCCGGAAATGTTCCGGGTGTTCCCTTCCTATTTTTTTTACTATGTATTTCTCACACGATCTCCCTCAGCCTATAAAGAGTAAGCTAGATCATTCCAGAATTTATCAAGTAATACTTATTATTATTTCTTTTATTAATTTATATATATATATTGATATATTGATATATTGATATATTCATGTATTCATATCTTTTCTTGTTAATCAATTATTAATTTCAGTTTCAATTACAATTACAATTATAGTTAGAATTAATTATACTTAACAGTTAAAATTAAAATTACATTGCTACTTCAAATTTTAAATTCTACAATTGTCAATTTATAAACTAACTAATAATATATTTTCAATTACTTGTTTCAATTGATTTATATTTATAACATTCTTATACTCTTCAATTATTTCTTACCCTTTCCATTCTTTAATCCTCTTCAACTATGACTTCCTCATCGGCTTCTGCGGAACATCTAAGTCCAAATAAGCGAATAGCAAACGATAATAACGATAATAATAATGATAATAGTACTAATGATAAGAATGAAACAAATGAAACAAATGAAACAAATGAAACAAATGAAACAAATGAAACAGATGATAATGATATATCATATACTATTAAAGTTAATGATACAACACTAGATTTAGAACAAACTTTATTGTCTTTTAAAAAACAAAATAAATTAACCGATGATGATTTTGAATTAATTAGAACTGGTGAAAATAATGACTCAATTAATTCAATTAATTCAATTAATCCAATTCATAATATTAATAATATAAATGATTCAAAAGACATTAATTCTGTTTTCATTAAATTTTTTAAAAATAAAGATTTATTAGATAAATTAATTGAATTTTTTAAAATTCAACAATTAACTTCAATTGATACAAATATTAACTATGAAATTATTGAAACTGAGGATAATTTAAATTTACAACTGCCAGGTAATTTATATATTAGAGGTTTACTACCAACAATATCATCAGAAAATTTATATAATATTTTTAAACCATTTGGTGAAATTCAAAGTTGTAAGATTATTTATGATGATTTTGGTGTTTCTAAAGGATTTGGTTTTATTAATTTTACAAATAGAAAACAAGCAAATGATGCAATTGATAATTTACATAATTGTAATGTTGATGGAAATAATTTATTCATTAATCATCATATTTCAAAAAAAGAAAGATTAAAAGAATTAGAGTTTAAAAAAATGAATTATTCAAATTTATATATTAAGAACATTCCATTAGAATTTACAAATGATGAATTATATGATTTATTTGAAAAATTTGGTGAAATTGAAAATGTTTTCATTCCATTTGATAAATCAAATGATTCATTAAATAAAGGTTACGGTTTTATTAATTTTAAATATCATGATGATGCAATGAGAGCTCAAGATGCAATGGATGGTTATGAAATTAGTGATGGTTTTATAATTCAAATTGGTAGAGCTGAAAGGAAAAAAGAAAGATATCAATATCAAGCTCTGAATTCTCATTTTAATTCAAATAATAATTTTAATTTACCTCCATCAACTCTTTATTCTCCTCAAGAAATGTTATTAACTTCAAGTATTGATTCAAATCCGCGTGATAATTATAATTACAATAATAACCACAATAATAATAACAATAATGGCTCTAATCGTCGTCAATCAGCCACTCCAATTTCCGTAGCTCCCGCAATTGGCGCATCTGCTACTAATGAAAAAGGAGGCGCAGTCGATGTGGCTAATTCAAATCCTCATTTACCTCTTGCTCTTGCTCCCATAAATGATAACACTTTTGATTCAAATACTATCCCACGTTCAATTCCTTCAAGTCAATCTAATCATAATCAAAACCAAATAACTCCTCCTTTTGTAATTTCAAGAGATTCAAATTATATTTCAACTACAAGTGGTTTACCAATTGCTGGTCCTCAATATCAAGATTCAAATTTGTATATTACTCATATACCCTTATCTTTAAAAGATGAAGATTTACATGATCTTTTTGAAGAATTTGGTCAAATTATTTCAGCAAAAATTATGACTTACCAACCTGAAGAAATTGAACAAATTAGACAAGAAGCCAAAAATAATAGAAAAAATAATAGAAAAAATAATAATAATAATAATAACGAGAATGAGAATGAGAATGAGAATGATGAGAATAATGAAAATGAGAATGATGAAAACGACGAAAATGATAATGAAAATAGTGAAATTAAAGAAGGCCAATCAAAAGGTTTTGGTTTTGTTTGTTTCAATAGACCATTAGATGCTTCTAAAGCTTTAGTTTCAATGAATGGTTTTAGCATTGATGATGATCATATATTAAATGTTTCATTTGCTCAAAGAAAAGAAAATAAATTTGAAAAAGGTAGATTCCATCATTATAATCAAAATAATTTAGAAAATTTTTATCAATTGGTTGATGGATATTATCAAAGAAGAAGTCAAAGTGTTCCTAATGTTCCTCCAATCTATTCACCAATTAATGGAGTTTCCCAACCTATGCCTCCTCATTTAACTTCAACAAATGGTCCTCATCGTCCTCCAAATTCTGCTAATACTTATGGTCCTCCAATACCAATGTATACATTTCAATCTCCACCTCAATCTGCTCCTTCCAATCCTGGTCCTGGTTCTGTTCAGAATCCAGATGGTAATACTCAAAGAATTTCTCAACCTCCACAATTTTATCCTGCTTATAATCCTTACATGTACTATCAATTTGTTCCTCAATTACCAAATGGTGGTCCAGTTCCTCATCCAATCAATCAACAACAACAACAACAACAAACTCCAACTACTGGAATGTATACGGGAGTTCCAAATGGTGTATATAATATTAGTGGTAATTCACCTATTCGTCGTCATTCGTATCATCAAGGTCGTTATAGGAAGCAACAGCAATAGTAAAATAGAATTAACGAATATATATATTTATAAAAAAAACTATAAAAAACATTAAAAAAAACTGAAAAACTGAAACTTCTAATTTGGATTTTGTACATAGTGTTTCAAACCTCTTTATATATGAATAATCTTTAATATTGTGTTTTTGTTTGTTATAAGAACACGATAACGATCATTAAATCAAAAGTCAAAAAAGAATTCAAAAATCAAAATAATTTATCACTTATCATTCATCATTCATCATTTATCATTTATCATTTATCATTTATCATTTATCATTCATCATTTATCATTTATCATTTATCATTTATCATTTTTTTTTTAAATTTATTCCATGCATTATCATATTATATTATTCCATTTTATTCATCCTTTTTTTCATCATTTTATCATTTCATCATTTCATTATTTTTATCCCGTTTGTTTTTATCTCATTTTAGAAATTCTAAGGCCGTGGTGGTATCATAATTCATTATACAAGTTAGATTACTATATCTTTCTTTCTATACTCATTTTTAATACCTTATTAAAATATTTATTGGTTTTTTTCTGTCTTTGTTTTTTTCTGTCTTTGTTCTTTTCTTTCTTTTTTTTATTTGTTATGCTATTAGTTAATCCAGTTGTAAGTTAGTAAGTTAAATAAATAAATTAATAAATAAATAAATAAATAAATAAATAAATAAATAAATAAATAAATAAATAAATAAATAAATAAATAAATAAATAAATAAATAAATAAATAAATAAATAAATAAACAAACACATTTTGACAATTCTAGTCTTTTATGCTTACTATTTGTACTATTCATCTATTCATCCATTCATCCATTCATTATGCTAGACTGGTTAAGTGATTTATAGATGCTTTTCATTTCTTATGTTTTAGTTTTTCGCCCTTGTTTACCCATTTTACTATTATTCAATATTTCTCTTAAATTGCGTTTTATAATATAGTATTTACTTCTATATATCTCTTCTCATTAATAGTTTACTCTGAATGGAACAACACTACTCACAATGGAATTACATTACTTTCAATATCAACAATCAATGCAGTATATATATACATGTATATAAAGAACAAAAAAAAAGCAGCAAAAACAAATTAAACCTAAGAAGAAATAACTCAATAACCAAGAGAGTCAAGTAATCAGTCCGTGTGAAATCTAAACGATATATATTTTAGAGAAAAAGAGAAAAAGAGAAAAAGAGAAAAAAAGGAAACCTAAACCATAAAAGATGGGTGGAGAGAGTGGGAACTTGTCTGTGCATTCATTCATTCATTCAATCATTTGTTTGTCATTATGTTTATAAACTTGGTGGTAGTTCTTCAATCACTGTTTTAGAATCATTGAAAGAATTAACAGGATGAGATGATGTATTATCAGTCAAAACCTGATTCTCAGAAGTTGTTGTGGTTGAAGAAGAAATTTCTGTATCTAATTGTTTAACATGTTTAACTTCATCTATATAGTATTTTAACATTTCTTCAATACCATTCTTCAAAGTAACTTCACTTGACGAACATGATTTACAAGCACCAATTAATTTTAAATAAACTGTACCTGTATCAAAATCAAATTTAACAAATTTTAAATCACCACCATCTTCTTGAATTGCAGGTTGAATTCTTGTACTTAATAATTCTTGAATTAATTCAATAACTTCATCTTCATAGGATTGTTCTTCTTCATCGTTTTCATCGATTAATTCATCATTTTGTAGTTTATTTAATTCAAATTGTTTTAATTTTCTAAAATAATCAGGATCTAAAATTGGTTGACCTGTATTTAAATGTTCTGTTAATATTGCAAAAATTTCTGGCTTCAAAACTCCCCAATTTTTATTAACTTTTGGATTTTTAACAATTGTTATAAAATTAAATCCAAATAAAATTGATACTATAGTTTTATTATCTATACTTAATAATTTAAAAGCTAAATCAGATTTATTCAAAGCTTCTTTAATACCATTTATTTCAATAGTTGAAGTTTGTTGAGTTGGTAATATCGGTGTATCAGATGGTAAAAATTTAAGAGCATGTTCATTTGGTGTGGTTTGAGTTTGAATGAAAAGAGAACGTATTGATTGTATTGAATTTAATTTTAATTGTAAACTTTTCTTTTTACCAACTTGTAAAGATTGTATTTGATATATTGATGGTCTAATGATTTGTCTAAGCATATCTCTGTCTAACCTGGTCTGTTGATTCTCAAGAAGAGAAAGGGAAAGGGAAAGGAAATGGCATTACTAACGGGAAATTTGGTTGATTTTCATAATGACCCCTCGCGTCGATCTGGATTGAATTGCGTCGATCGGCACAATGTTCAAAATTGACAATGGCTCGTTCCGAAAATGCCATTCAAATTTAAATTAAATATTCTGTTAATAACTGATTTGGTCTTATTGTAGCTTGTAGCTTGTAACTTGTAGCTTGTTGTTTATTGTTCATTGCTCATTGCTTATTGCTTATTGCTTATTGCTTATTGCTTATTGCTTATTGCTTTAAGAACAACAAAATACCAGATTACAGTTAAGGAGTTCTTTTTCTTCTTCCCTTGGGTTTTCCTTTAGTTGTTGATTTATATACAACCTTAGCCACACACATACATAAATTAAATACATTTATATCAATCATGTCACAAGCTAGCTGGACCTCCTTTTTAAAATCGATTGCTTCCTATAATGGAGATTTGTCCTCTTTAACAGCACCACCATTTATTCTTTCTCCAATTTCTTTAGCTGAATATTCTCAATATTGGGCTGAACATACAGATCTATTAATTGCACCAACTTTAATTACGAAAGAAACTAATGAAAGTAGTGAAGATCCAGTTGAATTACAAAGAATGTTAGCTGTTGTTAAATGGTTTCTTGCAACTTTAAAATCACAATATACTTCAAGAAATGATACAATGGGTTCAGAAAAAAAGCCATTAAATCCTTTCTTAGGTGAACTTTTCGTTGGTAAATGGAATGATGAATCAATTTCTAAATATATTGGTGAAACTGATTTAGCAATTGAACAAGTTAGTCACCATCCACCACAAACTGCTTATGCGGTTGAAAATAAAAAAAATAATGTTATTGTTCAAGGTTATAATGGTGTTAGAGCTTCAATGACTGCAACTGGTTCTCTGAATGTTAGACAATTTGGTCACTCAATTGTTGAATATAGAAATTTAAATGAGAACTATTTAATTACTTTACCGGCTTTACATTTAGAAGGTTTACTAATGGGTGCTCCATTTGTTGAATTAGAACAAAAATCTTACATTCAATCTTCATCTGGTTATATTACTGTTTTAGAATATTCAGGTAGAGGTTATTTTTCTGGTAAAAAAAATTCTTTTAAAGCTAAAGTTTATAAAAGTTTTGAAGATTCACAATCTAAAACTAAAGCTTTATATAGTATTTCAGGTCAATGGTCTGGTTTATCTACAATTGCTAAAGGTTCATCATCTCCTTCTTCTAAAGATACTATATTTATTGATACCCCAAAAGATAAAACTCAAAAATTAATCGTTAAACCAATCGAAGAACAACATGAATTAGAAAGCAGAAAAGCTTGGGCTAAAGTTGCTGAAGCAATTAAATCTGGTGATTTAAATTCAATTCATGAAGAAAAATCAAAAATCGAGAATTATCAAAGAGATTTAAGAAAAAAAGAGCAAGAAGCTGGTAAAGATTGGGAAAGAAGATGGTTCAAAGAAGTTGACTATTCTGATGAATCTAATTCAAATGATTCTTTTATGAAATTATCTCAAGCTGCAAATTTATCTATAAAAAATGTTCCTTCAGGAACTTTAAATGGTGAACCTAAAGATGTTGCTGCTAATACAAATCCTGTTTCAAAACATTGGAGATTTAATCGTGAGAAATTTGATAAAGAAACTGAAATTAAGTTTTAGTTTCAAATATATTTTTTGTTCCCCTCTCCCGTCTATCACTCACTTTTCCTATCAACAATTTGTTTCCATTTTTTTATTTCTTTTTATCTTTATTTGTTTAAATTGTTTTATTTGTTTTTTATCATCATTACTTTTTATTTTCTCCTGTTATCTATCCTCCCACATTGCTTTTAAATTATCTTAAATTGGCCTGATTTACTACTCACTTACTAATGAATAACTACATTTCTAATATATTATTAATTATCATTGTATTATCTCTTTCTTTACGCTTTTGATCTCTTATAAAAATTTAAATTTTCAAAAAAATTAAAATAAAATAAAGATCAAAAGTGAAATACTATGAATAGAAAAAAAAAAACCAAAAAGAAAACCAAAAAGAAAAATATTACAAACTAAGGCTTTAACAAATACAAACAACAACAAGAAAGAAAATTAATTTGTAAGAATTCAAAGTCATACAAGAACTAAGCAAAGTAATGAAAGCAATATTGCAAGAAAAGATGTGATAGTATAAAAAGAAAATTAGCATATAAAGGATGAGAAAGGCTAAACCAATGCCAAAAAAAAATTTGAAATTAACATATCTAAATTAATAATGAACCAAAAGTAAACAAAAAACAAGAAATTAAAAGATTAAAAATTAAAAAAATCCCAACAAATAGTTAAAGAAAAATTACAATGAAAAACCAAAACCAAAACGAAAACAAAACAAAACGAAAACAAAACGAAAATGGAAATGGAAAAAGATGAAAATGAATGAAAATGGAAAAAGAAAATTCAGAAAACAATAAAACAATATAATAAAAATAAAAACAACAAAACAACAAAAAAACTTTAATAAAACTTCAAAATTACATTGAAGAATCTAAAGCAACATCTGAAGTTGCAGCATATGAATCACTAAATGCCTCGTTTCTAATAGCTTGAATCCAAGGATCTTGTAACAGTTCAACTGCACTTAAACGTTTTGTAGGATCAGAATCTAAACAATGAGATAAAAATTCTTGCCCTTGAGCACTCAATTGATCTGTAGTTGGAAATTGTGGTAAATGACCAGCAGCTATATGATACATAACAGCGTACTCATTATCTAAATTTGCCCATGGTCTTCTACCAGTAGCCATTTCTAAAACACAACAACCTAAAGACCAAATATCAATAGCACCAAATTTACCTGGACTTTCACCTTTAATAGTTTCTGGAGACATGTACATTGGTGTACCAGTTAAATTCTTGGATTTGCGACGTGATTGAATCAATGAATTCATTGTAGGTGTTGATGTAATATTACTACTTGTAGTACTCGTAGAGGATGTAGCATTAGGTGAACCTCCTCCACCAATAGCAATAACTTTAGCTGAGCCAAAATCAACAAATTTAACAACTCCTAAATGATCCAACAGTATATTTTCTGGTTTAATATCACGATGAACAATACCTAATTGATGTAAATATGCTAGACCTTCCAACATTTGTAATGTATATAGTTGAATAACAGATTCATCTTCAATTCTACCATATTCAATTAGTCCAGCTAAAGATCCACCACTACAATATTCCATAAAAATGTAAACTCTATCTCTATGAACTTCAACACCAAAAAATTGAACAATATTAGGATGTGATAACATACTTAAAACAGTCATTTCGCTCTTAATTGCTGGAACAACAGTTTTAATCGACTGTCTATCATGGAATCTAATTTCTTTAACAGCCATTGCACCACCTGTATCTAAATTAATTGAAGCAAAAACAGAACCAAACGTTCCTCCACCCAAAAATTTACCTTTTTGCCATCTAATAGAAACAGATGATAATGAAGATGCTAAATAAGTCAATAGTTGATTTTCAGTATCGGTATCATCCAGTACTCTTCCAACAGATTGTTGTTCAACTTGCATTGTTCTTCTATCATTTTCCAGCTTACTAACTTGGGACATGATATGTTCTCTTAATGAATTAATACTTTCCTCATCCAATGTAAACAAATCTTTATCTGAATTAACACCATAATTCATCATTCTCTTCTTTTGTAATTCTTTAGTTCTGGCACCCATAATATCAAAATGAGAAATAAGTAATGACATACATCCAGCAACTTTATCTCTTAATCTATAGAATTTTTCACTATCTAAAGTTAAAATGTTGAAACCTCTAGAAATATCCATTGCATATTCAAGAGCTGTAACACACCATCTAAAAGTTTTTGGATCGGTTGGAATACAATCATCAACAATAAAAGTTAACCATTCAATTGACAATTGTAACAATTTTAAAATAACCATTGATCTTCGAACTTTATCAAAGTTTCTTATAGAGTCTCTACCAACATCTCTAACATAAATAAACATACTATTAACTAATTCTTGACAATCTTTGATACCTCTACATTGATTTCTGATATTTGGAACTCCATCAATGGTAGAGCAAATCATTTTAAAAAAATGTTTAGAAATTATTTGTAATTCTTTTTGAACTTTAGGTAATGAACAACCTTTACTAGTAACGGATCCAATATTGTCACCGACGCATTCTTTAAACCAACGAGCAGCTTCATCTAAATTAGATCCAGGTCCACCTTTGTTAATTAAACAAACTTTACCTTTTTCTAATTCTCCAATAGGTAAAGAATCAACTTCAAATGGAACAACTG
Source organism: Ambrosiozyma oregonensis (nom. inval.) (assembly GCA_003706315.3). Taxonomy (NCBI): domain Eukaryota; kingdom Fungi; phylum Ascomycota; class Pichiomycetes; order Pichiales; family Pichiaceae; genus Ambrosiozyma; species Ambrosiozyma oregonensis (nom. inval.). The sequence continues at coordinate 68,474 of PPKY03000029.1, forward strand.
GACCATCCCACATCATTGCTTTAGAAGGGTATATGACTAAAATATAATCATATTCTGAAGTTTCATAAGTGGTAGTTAAAGTGTTGTAATCATAATTATCCGAATTATTTATTGCACCAATGAAATAATTATAATTATTAACAGCATCTAAATGTCTTTCCGGAATCTTACTAACATCGACACCAAGATGAGTAGCTTTCAAAATTCTTTGAACTTCAAAAGGTTTACCAGCAAGAGTTTCAGAAGCAAAAATATACATACCATCTTCAGCCAATTTTGGACTATGATATAAAACGTGATTTGTTTCTTTTAAAACTTCTAAAAATTTCTTCATCTTAGATCCCGGTAAATTATATTGCATTGAATTTTTAAAATATTGATTTAAAAGATTATTAAATCTAAAAAATTTTCTTCTCAATTGACCGAAATTGTCCATAGTTGAAGCGTACCATCTAGTCATTTTATGTCTATCTAAACCAGAATCATCATAAGGTGGACCTTGTAATTGCTGATCCATATAATGAGTCAATCTAGCTGCTAATTTAGAAGTTAAAACTGTAAATTGTGTAGCAATTTCCACAGCACCGCCTTCAATATAGAATCCCATATTTTGTAAAAATGACCACTCTTTCTCTAATTCTTCTGGTTCTTTAAATGTTCTAAATGATTTTGATGATTTAGGAGAATCCAATAACTTTCTATTCAACAGTAATAAATAATGATGAACACAATCTAAAATTGCATTATCAAAATCAGTATCTTGATAATCGGGTAACGAAACCCAACCTTCTTGAGGTGCACAATATTCTAAGAATGAACTTCTAATTTCAAGGGCTAATGTAATATACAGTTTAAAATCATCTAATACTTGATCAATCATCATCATTGTTGGATTTTTCAACTTTAAAGAATAACTCAATCTTGTTTTCATTAATTCCTTCATCAATTTCGAAGGAAATTTAGCTAAAACAAACAGATTATCAATATACGAAGGTAACCCCAATTCAATAAATACTTGTTGGTATTTTAAGTATGATCTCTTGGCTTTAAAAGTCCAATGAGAAAAGCTTGTAAATAAACGTCGTTTGAATAATTCATCAATATCTTTTTCTTTTAAAATTCTGTCAACAAAAGAACGATCATCTTTTAAAATATGACCTTTTATGGATTTAGTTCTTCTCATTTCTTCATCAACATCTTCTGTGTTTTCAATTTCAGGATTACTAGTCAATGAATTACCTCTTGAAATCGCAGGGGATGCTGATCTTAAAATATCCAAGTCATCATTACCAACCCAAACTTTTAAAATATCAGATTCTCTTTCAATGGCATCTGTAATAGAAGTCCATGAAACTAATGCCTCCAGCTTTAGTAAAAAGTCACCAGACGCAATTTGAGGTTTATCATTTTCCATCTCTTTGTAAGTTCTCCATAATTCTTGACATTTATTAAATTTATGTAATAAATCGTCAACTTGTTTTGAAGCAAATTTAACTTGTTTACTGAAAGATAAATTTTGTTGTTCCTGAGGCAAAATTATTTTAAATCTCAGAACTTCATCTAAAGTTTCATCAACTAATCCTCTATGATATAACACTAACCTTTTTTGATCTTCTTCAGTACGACCAAATAGTTTGGCCCTAATACCTAACCATAAATCTTCTTTATATGAAGCTCTTAAATAGCTTTCACCTTCTTCAGAAATTGGTTTAATCAGTTTAGTTTTTTCACCAGTAACAACATCACCAGTTAAAACAGTCTGTAGTAGGGATTGCCATTCTAATCTTTCTAAAATATTAGCATTATCTTCTTTATTTTTTAATTGAATATCTTCATTCTTATTTAATAAATCCAAGAGCATAGAAGAATCCAAGACATATTCGGATGGATTCTTCCAGTAATTATCCGTGATATCAATTTGTTTACTTAGTGCTTTTAAAGCTTCAAATTCTTTACCTTTATCTAACTCTACAGGAGTTGTATCTGAGTCATCATGTTCTGGGAATAAGCCACTATTAAAACGTTCTAAATCTTTATTTGAATCATTTTCATCTTCATTAAAACCACCTTCGTCATCATCATCGACAGTAACTGTTTTGTTGAAATAATCATCATTATCATGGTATCTATTTCTGATCTTTCTAATACCATTTAAGTACATTTTTTCTTGTTGTTGATATTGCTCAGAAAATTTAGCTTTCATATTATCTCTAATTATATTGGTATGTGGTCTTACAGCTTCGCTGGCATGTGATTGGGATGATGCATGCTGAATACTGCTATCTCTAAGTTTTTGATAACTATTCAAGGTTCGAATTGATCTGCTTGAATTAGTTGGTGTTAGAGTAACCGAAGGGTGAATTGGAGTTGAGGTAGGATTAGTAGTGGAAGATTTCAATCTTTGGAGACTCGAAGAAGAGGTATTCACACGCTGACCAGCAGCAGCTGAACTTAAAGAAAAGCTTGCTTTTCTATTTGGGTGGTCATCTTTTTTCCCTGATTTTGGAGAAATAGAAGATGAATTAGCAATTCTTTCTTGAAAGAGTTGATATTCCAATTTGGGAGTAGCAACGTTAGACCCTGGTGCAGAATGAACTACATCTTCATTCAACGATAAGTTCTCTACATTTAGAGGTAATTTTTGTGTTGAAGACGATCCAACCAGTTTTGAAGGTTCAAGTTGATTAGTATGATGTTGGTTCTGTGATTGTTGTTGTTGCTGATGATGATGTTGTGAAAAATCGAACTCACCTATTAAACCAGGGCTTGAAACTGGTGTTCCTTTAGGAGAAAGTAAGACTGGTGTGGACAGGTTCTTGATACTCAGTTGAAGGGAGGCAATGGAACTCTCTTTTTGTTGCTTTGTATTGGAAGTTGGAGAGTCCAAATGGTCTGTAGTATCTTTAGGTGAGTCTGTTTCCCGATTAGTATGAGACATGTTGTACAAACGGAAAACTGAGAATTGGATACAGTAAGTATTTCAACAAGGCCTAATAAGATAATGATTAACAATTCAACTAAAATGAGTAGAAGTCTGAGTTCTCAGTTGTGTGGGTATTAAGGGTGAAAGGAGTTAAAGAAGAAGATTTTCTTTAGTTGATGAGCATTTCCTTTAAATTGACTTTTTTTGTTTTGGCAGCGGGCGAGTTTGTTGAACTTCTTTCAGTATTTGAACGCCTTCTTTTTTCAAATAACAAGCAGTAAATAGATAACAAAACTTACCATTCCACTGGAAAATGTCAATAAAACAACCTGATAGCAACTGTATGTTTAAAAAAAAATTCAATTTAAAAATGAGTTGTTTTCATTAAATATACTAACTTTACTTTTTAATTATGTGTACAGACGTGTTTGATCTTGATGAATGTCTGGAGAAACTTTACAAAGGTCAATTGTTATCAGAACCAGTGATAGAACAATTATGTTTTAAATTAAAAGAATTGCTGATAGATGAATCCAATATAGTACATTTACAGTCTCCTGTTACATTAGTCGGAGATATCCATGGTCAATTTTTTGATCTATTAGAAATATTCAAAATAGGAGGATATCCTCCTGACACAAACTATCTTTTTTTAGGAGATTATGTTGATAGAGGATATCATTCAATAGAAACTATATCATTAATGATTGTTCTAAAATTAAAATATCCTAAGAGAATTAATTTAATTAGAGGGAATCATGAGTCAAGACAAATAACAACAAACTATGGGTTTTACACGGAATGTCTTACAAAATATGGAGTTGGTTCAAATGTTTGGTCTTTATTTACAGATTTATTTGATTATTTAATTTTAGCTGCAATTATAGATAATAATTTATTTTGTGTTCATGGAGGTCTCTCTCCAAATGTTCAAACAATAGATTCAATTCTTGTTATTGATAGATTTAAAGAGATACCACATGATGGACCAATGGCAGATCTGGTTTGGAGTGATCCTGATTTGGAATTATTAAACTTTAGAATATCTTCAAGAGGTGCTGGTTATCAATTTGGAATTAATGTTGTTAATAAATTTTTACAATTAAATAAATTTGAAAAAATATATAGAGCTCATCAGTTATGCAATGAAGGCTATCAAGTATTTTGGAAAGGTAAAGTTAATACAGTTTGGTCAGCACCAAATTATTGTTATAGATGTGGGAATAAAGCTTCAATATTGGAGATATTTGATAGTTCGAAGAATTCTGATAGTTGTAGATTTAATGTGTTTGATGCTTCACCAAATAGTGAGAAAGAATTTATGGAAAGTGGATTAGACTCTGACTTCGATAATTTTGATAATCAAAATGGTGATATGAATGGAAATTCAAATTGGTCTGAATTTGGTAACGGTAATGACAATAAATTAATAAAGAAGGCTCCTTATGTAGAGTATTTCATGTGATGTGTTTTTTGTTTGTTTTGTTGTTTTTGTTTTGTTTCACTAACGAGATGGCTTATTCTTTTCTAATTACAAGTCCAACCAACGAACAGCCTTTCTGTCTCGTTTTTGTGTAGTACATAAGCTTAAACTCAAGAGACTTTGATAATATTGTATACTAGAACTTGAGATAATGAATTAATTGAATTAAAAAATGCAAAATATAAAATAAAATACAAAATAAAAAATTTAAGAATAGTATAATTCTAAATTTGTTCCATCATGAATTTCGTAATCTTCCAATGTGATATGATCTTTGAATATCATGTAGCCTTTTTTGAGAATGAGCTTTTGATGATCTGTACCAATCTGTAAACCCAAAACTTTCTTAAAATCAGCTATCGTATCTGAAGGAAGGCATTTAACCTTGATCTTTTTTCCAAGTCTAAGCAATGAGTTAGTAATTGTTGTTGTTGGAGAAGGAGAGTTATCAATAATGAATATCAAATCATACATACCTGTCATTACACGAGACCTCCAGCATTTTGTGTGTGTCGACCTAGTAGAGCTAAAAACTGAAAAAACCAGGTTGGTTGTTTTTATTCTTTTCAATGAACTAAACTAAAAACAAAAATAAGAAACGAAAAGAAAATAAAGCGCAGCGAACTTATCAACAGTTTCATTTATATTTCAATTTCAATTGTTTTGATACCTTTTAAACACTAAATCCTTCTATAAACATTATAAACAATATATCATGGCAAGTCCAAACAGACAACCTGGTCTAGGAATGCCTTCTCCTATCATACGTGTTGACGATGAAACAGTTGTCACTCCACAAACTCCAACTGGTGCTACTTTTAATGGAACAAATGGTCATGGTCATAGACATAATCATCGTCGTGTCCCTTACCTCAGGCCAGATTCTTTTATAGAAGAATCAGAAACAGATTTATCAGATGATGATAATCAGTTGATTGATACTGAAATTAATATGAATGTTGACTTCTCAAAACCAAAAATGTCTTTTCTCGATGCTGACTTGTCCATGAGCCCGTTTAAATCTCCATCCAATTCTCCAACTCATTCTATCACTCCTTTTGATTCTCCTCCTGTACATTCACATAAACAAAGATATAATAATAGATATTCAATGTATAATATTCAGAGTTCCTCGAATTCTTCTTTTCAACAACCTTCCAAGCACGTTAGAACAAACAGTTCTGCTTCTCAATATATTCCTGGGCCAATGCTTCCCCCAAGAGGTAGATCTCCAATAAGGCCAAAATCACCAGTTAGAGGTTCATTTAGTAGAGGTACTTCACCAGTTAGATCGAGCTCTCCTTCAAAATTTCAACCTTTTAAATTTGGCTCTATATTAATGAATAATTCAACTGATAATTTAACTGTTCCAGTATCTAATAATAATTTTTTGAATGGATTTAATGGAGGTTCCACACCTCAAAAGGCTTCATATAGAAGAGGTCATAGATATAAACACTCTTCTGTGTCAATGAATATGTTTCAAGAACCTGCTAAATTGACTCCTAAAAATATTCCAAAAACTTATGATGTTCCTTCTAAAGAACAAATTATTGAATCATTAAGTAAACCTCAAAAATTAAAATTAAGTTGGTCTTGTTTTCATATCATATTGAGTTTTATAACATATATTTTAGGTTTCCAATATGGTAATGTTTGTTTATCAACTCTTTCTCATTTAATCTTATATGATTCTATTGGTAATTCATTAATAGTTGCTGTTCAAGTTATGACCAATTTTGATATATGGAAAAATTCTTCCTTAAAATACCCATTTGGTTTAGGTAGGATTGAAGTTTTAGTCGGGTTTGGTTTATCAGTTTCTTTACTATTTGTTGGTATTGAATTGCTTTCTCATTTATTAGAAGAGCATGTTGTTGATTTAGTTGTTGGTGGAGGTCATGTTTCAGAAGAAGTTCATTCTCATCATGTTCACGAAAACAAAGATCATCAAATGAATCCAATACTTTATGAATTGTTTTTAACTTTTATCATTTTCATTACTCTGGCATCTTCAAAAGTTTTGTTTGGAGGAACAACAGTTTCCAAATCACTTATTCCTGATGCTCCAAGAAAACCTTTTGCTAGAAGATTAAGTTCATTAACTTTAGAAGAGCCAAAGAAAACAACAAATGCGGTTAATAATATGAAAAAATATAACCTTTTAAGTAATTCAACTAGTATTTTAACTCTAACATACGCAATTTTTTCAATGTTATATCCATTATCACATGGAACTGAATATGTTGAATTGGTAAATCAACTTTCAACTTTTGTTTTAGCACTTTTGGTTTTATATGTTGGTTCAAAGTTAATAAAAAAATTATCAAATGTGTTATTACTTGGGATACCATTCAAAGGACTGGAATCTCAAATTATTAAGAATATATCAACATTAGATCTATTTAAATCAACTTATAAAATTGAAGATTTAATGATAACTAAAGTGAATCATAAAATATTTATAATTATATTAAAATTAAGAATGGTGGGTGCTTCAGAAGATGATGAGTCAAAATTAAGATTTTATGCTTCTAAAATCATTAGAAACATGATCTTTAAAGCACTGAATGGTGAACTTGAAACAAACAATACCTCGTCAATAGCTACTAATGGGAATACAGTTGATATAGATGCTGATAAAAAATCATTAGTTGATATACTTAATTTTGATTCTCCTTTTGATTATTTGGATAATACTGGAGAACAATTTGAAATTACAATCGATGTGGATAGATTGTAAAAAAATATCTTGCTTTTTATAATCAAAGGTTGGTCAATTGAAAACTGGTTTCCCAAAAAGAGAGAAAAAATATTACACAAAAGAGAACCAAAATCAAAAATAAAGTCAAAACAAAAAAAAAATTAAAGAAAGAAAACTAAATGATAACTGAGTGTTGAATGTAAATATTTTTTAATATACTAGTTAATAATGATAATTGATTTATTTATTTTTTTTCGTTTTTTTGTATTATATTAGGTGAGAGAATACTCTTTTTTAAATCTTTTGAAAATGAAGCAAAATTTGTAAAACGCAGCAGCAATTATTATGCTACCATTGGATACGTAAGTCTTTTAATGTATCCACCTATTCCAGGACGAAGTAAATGTTGATACCTTTCTTTACGTAAATTCAACATTTCGGTACTCTCCAATTGTGATTTATCTTGTGTGTTTTTTTTCATTATTTTTATTGGTTCTTTACTAGTTTCTTCTTCTTCATTACTTGAAGAGAACATACTTCTGTGTGAATCTATCTTTTCTTCAGTTTGTTGCAATCTGGTTTTCAAAATCATTCTAATTTTATATTCTCTAACAGGAACCAAGAATAAAAAACTACCTAAAGTCATACAACCAGAAAAAATTTGAGCATGTAAAAAAGGTTTTGGAGCAGACATATCTCTTAATCTTAAAGCAACAACTTCAACAAATAAACAAAATGAACCAACAATAATATTTTCAAAAGACCAAGCAGCAGGGAAAAGTTGAATAGGAACAGAATCTGGAATGATTGCTTGGTTTAATAATTGACACCATCCAGTGGTTAAACCTGCCAAAATCGAAAAAAATAAAAGAGTTATAAAATTATTACAATTAATCCAAAATGCAAATATTATAATTGCAACAAAAATGTTTAAAACTAAAGCTAAATTGATTTTACCAAATTTATCACCAACATAACCAATACATGGTCTTCCTATAGCTTGACATCCATTAAATATTGCAGTGATATGAGCACCTGTTTGTTGGGACAACCCAATAAAAGTTGAAAAAGCAGCCAAAGAATAAGTTAAAACCAAATATGCAATGATACCAACACCAAACCATAAAGAAATTGCAATAACAGGCCATCTTTTTAAAACCTTGAAATTGAAAATAATTTTAAATTGTTGTTTAACAGATTTCCAACTTTTATCAGTTTTTTTTGGTACTCTATGTTTAATAAAGCAAGTGACAGTTAATTCAAGTACAATAACAACTATAGCAATCATTCTCATCGCCCATCTATAATCACCATCATCAGTAATTAATTTTTGAGCTGCCAATACAAAGACGCAACCACCAATACCAGAACCACAAACAACAATACCACTTGATAGACCTCTTTTTTCTAAAAACCATGAACTTAAAATAACTATTGAAGGATGAAAAACAAGAGCAAATCCTATTCCAGATAAAACACCTTGAGTACAATAAAGTTGCCATAATTCTGTACTATATGAACATAACATTAAACCTGAAAAATGAACAAGACTACCTATAAACATTGTTGGTTTTAACCCAATAATGTTTGAAATAATATTTGCAAAAGGGGCTAAAGCTTGAGATAAAAACACCAATAATGAAGAAGTTAATGCATAATCTGTAGCATTTGCACCTGGAAAGTAGTTGTTGTTCAACCAATAACTAATAAATATACCAAAGGAAGTTGTGGAACCCCAAGTACCAATCATCATTAAAACTTCACTAAAACAAATTATCCAAGCATAACCTTGATCTTGTGGAGGATATATTTCTTTTTCTAGTTGAGTATCTTGTAATTGATTAGATAATTTGGCTAATTCTTGTTTATTACTGGTTAACTCTTCTATTATTTCATCATGATGTTCTGTATCAGTTACATTTGTGGCAACTTTCATGGCATCATCATAATCAAGATGAGTAAGAATTCTACCCAAATCTGTTTTTTCAAATTCTTTACGAGAATTGATGGTCTGTAAATTATCATCTTGAACATCAGATATAAAACTTTTAGCTCTAGTTGTTAATTTTTTAGAAACATCGGATATTGTTGAAGATAATGTATTTGTTTTTTTCAAAGGAAAATTTGCTGAATGTTCAAGTGGTTGCCTGCTACTTGAAAGGCTTGAAGAATCTATATGTGATGAGTTAAAAGATCTAACTTCATTATCAGAAGAATTTGAAGAAATAACATCAGGTACCATATCTTTTATATATTAAGTATTAAGTATCAAGAGAGAGATTTTACAATAGATTTGACAATACGAGAGAAAAAAGCAAAAAAAAAAAAAACCAGGCTCTATCAAAGGTGTTTTATTCATCAAGTTTATCAGATTTCCTGAACAAAACAGCCGCAGTTTTTCATACATCCGGAGTTACTAATCGGAGCCTAGAGATATCCCCTTTTAGATCTCCGACTCTCCGTTTCCGGGGCTAGAGCTGGTGCACGGTCGTCGGTATTTTCGGCATAATTTGCATTCCCTTTAAATATTCTAAATAGATAGTTAATTCTATCCCCTTTTTTCCCCTCTCTCTCTCTCTCTCTCTCTCTTTCTTTCTTTCTTTCTTTCTTTCTTCTTTTTTCCCTTCTACCACAATTCAATTCAAGTCCTTCCAAATGTCCTTTGAAGAGGAATTGACCTCTCCCCTGTTTAAACAGGCCGAGCAAAAGTCCAATCCATTGCCCGACACGGAGAAAAACGATCAACACGAAAACCTAGAGTTGAACCTCATCGACGTGTTCACCCAGCTTCTGCTACTTCTTGCCTGGGCCGCCGACGCGACGGTCCCCACAAACAGCACGTACCGCAGCATGGCTGTGCTTAATGTGGCGCAGCTGTTGGACGCCTTCAAGAATGGTGTGGCGCGTGTAGTGGTTTTGCACAGCCGACATCGAATTTTGTTTAATGTTTGTTGATCCCCTTTTTCCCTTTTCCTTTTTAAAATCTATACTAACCTAACATTATACTTATATTTTAGTCAATTTTAACTGTATTTGTCATTAGTATTCTACCTTTTTTAGTTATTTCAATTGTTGTTATGGCAGTATACAGTACTTTGGTTTCACTTTTATTCAGTCTAGGACTTGGTTTCCTAGGTTTATTGTTTGGTATGTTTCTCCTTTTTCCCTTTTTTTCCCTTTTTTTCCCCTTTTTCCCCTTTTTCTCTCTTTAAGTGGAATTTATTACTAACTAATTTAAACTTTATATATTGTAGCTATTGGATTCTTTCCTATATTTATCATTACTTTATATGTTGTTCTAGTTGTTTGCTTAACTTTGTATGTTTTTTATTCAGTTGCAAGTTTTTTCATTAGACTTGTTGAACCTGTTATCCCATTAAGATCCATTTTATCCTCTTTAGCAGATATGATTCCTCCTTCTGTTGGAATAAGAGAAACTAAACCAGAAAAGAAAAGTTCGTCCCCAACCATACCTAGTTCAGGTAAATCATCTCAAATTTAATAAAACTATTTTGAAATTCTTTGCTTTTTACTTCTATAATTGTTAATTATTTCTTGTTATTTATAATTATTATTATTTGCTATTATACAAAATTATACAATTTTTAAGAAAGAAAAAAATGATATCATATTACAGGGTATGCTGGGCCTGAAGGGAAACTATTATATTTTTCTTTTAATTCAGCAACTGTTGACCTCATTTCAACATAAACCATATGTAATTTTCCAACAAAATGATCAGCTAATCTTCTATCATTGTCAAATTTTGATAAAAAAGCACCACAAGCATCACAAACTTGTATTTTCTGTTTCATACTTTGATTTATACTTTCAAGTGTTCGGGTGTAGTTCTTGTTAACTTCTTTTCTCTCTAATATCAACTTTTCCAAAGTTAAACTTAAAGTTAATGAAGAAACAACTTCTTGTTCGTTAGCTAATAATTGAATTTCTTGTAATGTTAAACCAATTTTTGTATCCAATTCATCCAATTGTCTTGTGATATCAAGCAATTCATTTTGTTCATCAGAAGTATATTCTAATCTTTTTTCTGATATTTTGATTTTTCTATCACATTCATTAACAAAAGTTTCTAAATCATTTAAATAATCTAATTCATAATCTTTATTTGGCATTTTTATATTTTTTTTCTTTAAAGTTTCATATAAAATTTTATGTTTTTCAGAATGGATTTTAGGACATCTGCCAAAATCTTCTTTTGTATTTGAAAACATATCGTATGGGCATTTCCCAACTAGAAACGATTTACATATAGATGAAGAATTTAAAACTAAAGGGTCTGTTAAATTTGTTTGAATTGCTGTTTTGTTTAATGGATCATAGTTTTTAGGTAAATGGATTAATAAATCTTTTCCCATCAATTTTTCCAAAACTTTTCGCTGTTCATAAGCTGACATGGTGTTTTAAGATATATGATATGAGTATTATATTCTCTTTTTGTCGTTTGTATTAGTTGGATATGATAATATAAGTTAAAGAAATTAAAGAAGTTAGTTAAATCTTTTCAGAAATTATTGTGCGCATTTTATTTTAATTCACTTTAACTAAACAAACTATTAGATATTCTAACACAAAAATCAATACAATATTTAACCTTCATTCACTATTATAAATAACCCATGCCAGCAATACGATCATTCAGAAATAATTTTTTTAAATTCTTTACTTACACAATGAAAACATATGGTAAAGAAACAATAAAAATACTTTCATATACAGTTAGAACAACTGCATTTATTCATATTTTTTCATCAAATTTTTTTCAATTAAATGAAACATCAGGAGAATCAATGCTCCCCACTTTACAAATTAATAAAGATTGGTGTATTGTTGATAAAAGATATAGGTTTGGGAGAGGTCTTCAAATTGGTGATATCGTTATGGCCAAAAAACCAAATGATCCAGAACAAGGTGTTTGTAAAAGAATTACTGGAATGCCTGGAGATATTATATTAATTGATCCAAGTAAAAATACATTATCAAAGATTGATTCAGAATTGAATTTAGATGATGAATTTACAATAAAAGAAATTAAAATCAAAGAAAATATAAAAGATCAACAAAATTTTAATCAATATGTTATTATCCCTGAAGGACATTGTTGGGTTACTGGAGATAATCTTTCCGATTCTATTGATTCAAGAACTTATTCAGTTATGCCTCTGGCTTTAATTAGTGGGAAATTAATTTATGGATGGTTACTTCCTTCAAATTGGTTAAGTTTTTTAAATTTAAAGAAACATTATTTTAGAAAATTAAATAATAATGATGTAGATATATAGAAAACCATTTTTTTTTTCTTTTTAATCTATTTTAATTTTAATATATATATTTAATATACATGTAAATGATTTTTAACGTAAGCCTGCTTTTCTTAAAACATACAAACCTCTTAAAGTTTTAGAACCTAAAAAAATTGAAGCCAAACTTAATCCAAAAGCTCTATAAATAGTTGTAAAAATAGAAGCACCTAAATAATAATCAACAAAAGTAATTTCAAATAAAGCAATACAACCAAGGAATGATATAGTATATCCAATAGGTAATTTAATTATATTGTTTGAATTTAAAGCATCATTTTTAATCCAAAATAAAAATAAACCAAATAATAAACCAACAACGTTAATAGAAAATGCTAAAGCAATAATTGGATTAACGTATTTTTCTTTTGTTTTAAATTGATGAATGATTTCAGGTTTTGGTTCAAATCTAATTGGTTTTTTAAATTCAATTGATTCTTTTAATTGTTTAGTTGGATATAGTTCATCAATTTGTTCAAATAAATTATTTTCTTTATTAGAATCACCAACTAAAACACTAAGAACAATTGAGTCTGATTTCTTTAAATATTTAGAAATTTCTGAAACTGGTATCTTTGCATTATATTGAGTTTCTTTAAAATCATATTTTGGATAAAAATATGAATTTAATTCTGGATTTTTAGATGATAATAGAATGGATACTTGTTTTGGTTTTTGTTCAAATGTAGATCTATCATCTTGTTGTAATTTAAATGAAATTTCAAGTGATGAATGTGAAATATCAAGATCTTTAATGGATTCACCATCTAAAGAAACTTTCTTATTGGAAATTTGTAAACCATTAGCAATTGTACTAATTGCTAATAAAACGTAAGGTATTAGTCTCATTATTAATTAATTTTAATATATGTTTAATTTTCTTAAAAAAAAAATAATAAGTAATTACTAATTAAAATATTGTAAAACTCAATTTGATAATGAATTATTTACTAACGACGTGTTCCGATTTTATTTTTAATTAAGATTCGCTGAATAATTCATAAGCGGCTCATTCATTCTGCTGCCTTTTAGTTGGTATTTTGGTATTTAAATAACTGAAATAATTAATATAATTTACTTGTTATTTGGTATTCAATTAACTGAAATGTTATAAAAATATGTTATCTTTTAATATACATATAATTTGGTGTGGGAACTCTACTTTTCTACCTTTACCTTTTACAATATGATCTTAAAAGAACAGTATGAAATTACAAAATGATATTGAATATGAATGGATTTCATAATACCCAAGCTGATCGCTTTAACTTATATCAAAGAAAGGAATGACAGATAATAGATAATAGATAAGAAAATGAAATGTTGAAAAGATGAAAAGATGAACAGATAAAAAAAAATTCAAAATATACTTACTACGTTCATTAAAAATAAAAAAAAATAGAAATTCGCCTGCACCCACGCTGGGAGTCGAACCCAGAATCTTTTGATTAGAAGTCAAACGCGTTAACCATTACGCTACGCGGGCGATTTCTGAAAAAACCTTTGTAAGGTCTAGATTCGTGATCTTGTTTCTTGAAAAACACGCCGCTACTCCGTGACGCCGCAAGTTGATATTTTATGATGTAGCTGGGGTTTTCTACTTAATCACCTAGAAAACTAACTGAAAAATGTTTTTATTTTCTTGTAGATTGACAAGTTATCATATACTCATTTAATAAAAAAGTATCAAGAAGAAAAACAATTTTGTTTTACATTTTCAAAATTGTCATTAATTATATCTTTGATCATCTCAGATTTGATCATCTCAGATTTGATCAATTGTTACAAGTTTAATTTTATCAACTTGATTGTTTAACATACAACTGATTGATATTATTCAAAAAGCTTACTAGTTTTATTTCTCTGATTTATAGGAAATATCATTAATAATTGGTTGGTCGAATAAGATCAAATAAATAAATTTAATAGTGTAAATTGGTCACTCTTAGTAGGGTTTTTTGGAACATTTAACGGTTTTAATTCTTGAGAGAGAGTACTATAAGGTAGTATAGTCCTGTAAAGAGTTTATTTTAGCTATCTGTTACAGAAGAGTACTTTAGTGGAAAGATTTTATAATACTTTCGATTTATTATTAAATTAGTTGAGGTTCAGCAGGCGCAGGTTCAGGTTCAGGTTCAGGTTCACTAGGTTTGTATTTATTTTGCCAAATATATTGTTTAGTTTGTAGTTTTTAAAAAAAATGATTCAACTAATTAATTACAATTATCATATTAGATATGAAATTAAGGGATTATAAGAGTAAGTAAATGAAATGTTAACAAATATAATTTGAAAGAGGAGAAAATAGAAATGTGGTACAATAGAACAGAGCAACTCACTTGATTCAGAATCTAAAGTGTGTTTCTTTTAAGACAAACAAAAAAAAAAAATAGTTAGTCACACTTTACAGAAAAAAACTTTCGGAGATTTGAGGAATCAAAAATAAAGTTGGATTAATATTATTAATTTAAATTTTATTGATCATAAGATTTTAAACTTTGCTGATTGTTTTGGTATTATGGCTGCTTCATTGCTTCCCCAGGTTTTATTTTCATTATGACTCCGCATGAAATGGCATTTTTGTTCTGATTATAATGGCGTACTGTAGCCAGTGATAGCCACGTATCAGTTAGGGAATATGGGTGTATGGGATAGATGGCTTGATAGTTTTAGTGTTTATCTGAACCAAGATGCATTTGCATAGCAAAAGGAAATGGTCTTCGGAGTTTATTTATTGTGGGGCTGCCAGGAGTAGGGAATACCGTACCGGTTGCCCTAGCTGGGGTGGAAGCAATAAAGTAAGGGGCAGCGTCCCGAATAGGGAAGTTATAAGAAAGATTGCACTCTAATTTGAGCGAGATTTAGTGATTTATTAGTGTGTGGTAAAAGATAGAGAAATCTTTTTGGGAGTTTGGGAATTTGGGAAACTCAACAAATCATAAAAAAAAGTGTGACCGGTGGAGGAATTGGATGAGACACGACCTTGCTTTTTGACTAAAAAAAAAGCCGCACAGCTGAATTCCGTAACTTTTCTGGAATGTTTTTTAATACGGACAGTGAGAAGGGGGAAGTAAATAGTGAATAGTGAACAGGGTTACGGTGAATGCGGTGAATACGGTGAATACGGTGAATGTTTTTACAAGGGGAAATGGGGAAATGGGGAAATGAAATAGATCAAAGGCGATGGGTTTAGCAAATAAGGTAGAGTGAAACAGAGATAGAGACTGAAAAGACAGGAGAGAGTAAAGAGCAGAGCAGAGAAGAGCAGAGAAGAGCTTTTCCAGCCTCATGCCCCCCCGGATTAATTTTCATCTGGGGTATTTCGCTGGTGACAAGAAAAGTAAAAAGTCTTAGCCTTCACCCTTTTCTAGGGCTACCATTTTTGCTTCCATTTCCGCTAAATACGGAATCCAGTAATTACAATATTTTAGTATTTAAAGTATTTAAAGTATTTCAGTATTTGATTATCTTATACAATCTAATACATAAAGAATAAGAATAAGAATAAGAATAAGAATAAGAATAAGAATAAACTTAATAGAAAATCAATGACGTAACTCCAGCCTTCCATTACTGAAACCGCGTTTTTCCTTAGCTCCCCACAAAACAAATTTTCGGAAGATGCCAATTGTAATTGTCTGTTTTATAAAACTCGCATATCAACAGATTTAGAATTTTATTTCGTCACGTAATTATCTTCAAATAAAAAATTTAACGGACCCTAGCCACTTCTGTCATTGTGTATAAATACCAACTGATTTCCCGCTTAATTGTTCATTTTTGTTAATTTTGTTAATTTGTTATTTTGTTATTCTATTATATAATTTATATATAATTATTTTATAATTATTTTATAATTTTAATTCTATCTGTTATATCTAATGGCTACAAGTGATAAGTCTGAAACACCTGCTGGTGGTATGTTTGATGGTGCATCAAATTCATCAAGTTTTATAGCTGATAAAGAAAAACTTTCAATTGATGAAACAACCGATCATGAAGAAGAAAATGTTTTATCAAATTATTCTAAAGAAGAAGTTATGAATATGGGTAGAGCTTATGCTAATGAACATGGATTTGATCAAGAATTATTTGCTAAAGCTGCAGCTGTTTCAAGAACTCCTCTTGGTTTTAATTCAATGGATTATTTAAGTGAAGAAGATAAAGCTTCTTTATATGATGAATATCAACATCCATGGAAATTACCAAAAAAATTATATTGGTTAGTTGTTACTGCTTCAATGGCTGCTTGTGTTCAAGGTATGGATGAAACCGTTATTAATGGTGCCAATTTATTTTATCCTGAAGTTTTTAATATTGGTTCTGGTTCTGATAGAGATACTTGGCTTGTTGGTTTAGTTAATTGTGCTCCTTATTTATGTTGTGCAACAATTTCATGTTGGTTAACTGATTGGATGAATTCATCTTTTTCAAGAAGAGGTACTATTTTCATTTGTTGTGTTATTGGTACTTTATGTTGTATTTGGTCTGCTTTTGTTAATACTTGGTGGCATTTATTCATTGCAAGATTCTTTTTAGGTTTTGCTATTGGTCCTAATTCTACAACTGTTCCTGTTTATTCATCTGAAGCTGCTCCTGCTAGAATCAGAGGTTCTTTAGTTATGAATTGGCAAGTTTGGACTGCTTTTGGTATTATGTTGGGTTATGTTTTTTCTCTAGCTTTTTATACCGTTCCAGCTCGTGGTATTGGTGAAGGTCTTGGATGGCGTCTAATGTTAGGTAGTGCTTGTTTACCAAGTATTATTATGTTGGTTCAAATTCCATTTTGTCCAGAATCTCCAAGATGGTTAATGGGTAAAAATAGACATGAAGATGCTTTTAAATCTTTAAAAGAATTAAGAAGTACTGAATTACAAGCTGCCAGAGATTGTTTCTACATGCATGTCTTATTAATGGAAGAAGGTTCAGTTAATTTATCATTTTTCAGAAAAATTTATGAAATGTTTGCAATTAGAAGAAATAGAAATGGTGCAATGGGTGCTTGGGTTTGTATGTTTATGCAACAATTTTGTGGTATTAATGTTATTGCTTATTATTCATCAACTATTTTTAAAGAGTCTGGATTTTCAGTTAGAGATTCTTTAATTGCATCTTGGGGTTTTGGTATGTTAAATTGGGTTTTTGCTGTCCCTGCTTATTTTGCAATTGATAGATTTGGTAGAAGAACTTTATTATTATTTGCATTCCCATTGATGTGTGTGTTTTTACTTATGGCTGGTTTTGCATTTTGGATTCCAGAAACAAATAGAGATGCAAGAGTTGCTGTTATTTGTTTAGGTATTTATTTGTTTACCATTGTTTATTCATCATCTGAAGGTCCTGTTCCATTTACTTATTCTGCTGAATGTGCTGCTTTATATGTTAGAGATGTTACAATGTCATTTGCAACTGCAACTTGTTGGTTTTTCAATTTTATTTTATCATTAACTTGGCCATCATTATTAAAAAGATTTAAGCCACAAGGTGCCTTTGGTTGGTATGCTGCTTGGAATGGTGTTGGTTTCTTATTAGTTTTATGGTTATTACCAGAAACTAAAGGTTTAACTTTAGAAGAATTAGATGATGTCTTTGATGTTCCTGCTTATAAACATGCTGCTTATCAAACTAAAGCTTTAGGTATTTGGGTTCAAAGAACAATCTTTAGAAAAGATGTTGCTAAATTACCTCCATTATATAAATCTCATAAGATGTCTCTTAATAATGATAATTGGGAAGATAGAAAGCAAACAATTACTCAACATCTTGAATAGATTTTGTTTTGTTTTACATTTTACATTTTGCTTTTGCTTTTTTAATAATTTGAAGATGACTTTATTATTTTAATGACTTATTTTTTAATCATTTACTTTTTTTGCTAATTTTTTTCATTTTTTCCTTCCTTACTTACTTACTTACTCAATATGTCTTTTAAAAACAAGAAAAGAAATGGCTTTTGTAAAGCTTGGTTCTTTTCTTCTCTTATCTTTTAGTTTTATACTTGTATAACTTTATACCTATTAAAATATTTTTTCACTTCACTATTCTATATCATATTTAAGTAGAAGTAAGCAAGGTTCACTCATGAGCCGCACATGCTGGAAAGAAAGTGATGTAATCTCATGGGGTGGTTTGCCCAGTAGGTACTACTAGTTGATCCGAACTACCTGTTTCTTTTCTTTTCTTTTTCTTCTTGTGTTTTTTAGTTTCTCCTTTAGTTTCTCTTTTCTTTTAGTCAAGATTAACAGATCTGCAGTTAAATAAATATGAGTTAATTTTTGATATGCAAGTGAGGAATAGTATTACATAGGTGTAGAAACACATTAATATATAAAAACAAATATAAACTTAAAATCCTTATTTTTTTTTAAGCTTCTTCTTCATACTGTTAACATCTTTTGTTAATTTTTCAATCTCTTCTTTTAATTCATCATTAATACTATTAATCTCTAAATTTTTATCATTATTAATTTTGATAACTTGAAAATTTGCAAGTAATGTATTAATTTTTTCTTCATAGCTACCTCTTGATGTTTCAAGTTCTTTATTAGTTATTTTTAATTTTTTTAATATAGTTTCATCATTATATTTTTCTTCATTTAGTTGTTTATAATTATTCAATAAATCATTATATTTTTTTGATTTAATTGTTAAATCTTTCTTTAATTTTATTGATTTATGTTTTTCTTTACTTAATTCATCACCACCATTACCTAATGCCGTTTCAGATTCACGATTTGTTATAAAAGAATATGCTTTATCGAATTCAATTAAATTAGAATTTATTTCAATTGAATTAAGATTATTTGGGAAAAATTGAAATTTAATTAGAGTATCAACCATCGATTCAACGCCATAAACTATACTTTGATGTATAAATTCATCTAATAAATCCTTTAATTGTAAATGAATTATGAGGTTAGTCCAAAATTCAGTAGAATTGAATAATTTTTTTAAATATCCCAATATATCACCATTTGACTTTTCATAAAGTTTAATTAATTTAATTGGACTTAAATTTTCAAGTGTTCTAATCAGTAAAAATAAATAATGATCATTATTTACCACAAATCTATCAAATAAAATAGAAATTACTATAGATAATCTAATTGAATCATATTTCTCTTGAATATAAACTACTAAAGGATTGATAGTTTCAATTTTAGTTATTGATGTGATCAATTGAAAAACAGAATTCAAATCTTTATCTATTTTAAGTTCTTCAGATATTTCACTTAATGCTTCACGATCAAATGATATCTCATTATCACTATCAACGTTCAATTCTTCAACTATACTCAAAGAATTTAATAATAGTTGATATAGAATTAATGTATTACTATTGGTGAAAACACTGGAATTTATTTCACATAAAATATCTGTATAAACATCTTTTGAATTGATTTCAGTAAGGTATGTATCCGTTGGTAATAAATAGGAACTTGGAATACCTTTATTTATAGCATGGGCAACTTGAGCTTCACGTATATCAATTAAATAACGTGATAATTTATTTTTGTAATTAGGTTTAGGATCTTCTTTTAATAAATCTAATTGTTTCACTTCAGATTTTGCTTTTGTAGGTGAATCAGTTTCATATTCTTCACCTATAACTCGATCAAGTCCAAAAGTTGAAGAATGTTTTTGATGACTTGGAGTATGCTCAACATGCTTTCTTCTTCGTCCTTGTCTTGCCGGTAATGGAGGTTTTGATTCTGGTTGTAAACCTTCAGAATTATTTCCTGTTGGTGGAAGACTAGGTAAAGGTCTATTCATGGTGTTTGATGAAATAATTGTAGTTGCGGTATCTTTAGGAGGAAGTGATGGACCAGGAGGTGCCGGAAGAGTGATTGTATCTAATTTATCCATTTCAATTACTTTTAAATTGACTATTAAGTTATTTGAAGTGGGAACCAGTAAATGAAAACTGTTTTAACTGTTCCAAGTGTTCGACCTGTTCCAACTGTTCCGTTGTTAATTTGCCTTCTTCACCTTTAAAGCTTTTTAAGCAATAGGGTTTTTGATAAAAAGGGGATTTCCCGGATCCGGAAATACCAGCACAAAAATCATGGGTTACCCTACCTCATCAGAAAAATAGAGAAAATATATAGAGCCGCACAAGAAATTTTCAAAAAGAAATTTATATTTTTAATTTGATTTCCAAATTATATTTCTTTGGTAAGAATTGTCAAAATTTATAATATTTGAAATATATAAAATTTATTAAAATAGAATAATATGTCTAATATTGTTGGAATTGAACACGATAGAGTTACAAACACTGTCTCTACTGACTTTCCAGGTTATTCAGCAAATGGTGAAAATACATGGGATTTAGAAGAGTTCAAAAAGAATTTCCAATTGAATATTTCATACATTACAGAAAGAACGGCTAACTTTGATTTAATAGGAATAGATACCTCTATAACTAATGCTTTTAGAAGAATCATGATTGCTGAAGTTCCTTCTGTTGCAGCTGAATATGTTTACGTTTTCAACAATACATCTGTTATTCAAGATGAAGTTTTATCACACAGAATAGGTTTAGTGCCATTAAAGGTTGATCCAGATAATTTAACTTGGATTGATCAAAATGCAGAAGAAAAAGATAAATTTACAGATGACAATACCGTTGTGCTTTCATTAGATGTGGTGTGTACTAAAAATCCAAATGCAATTAAAGGTGATACTCGTCCTGAAAATTTATACAGAAATTCTAATGTTTATGCTAAAGATTTAAAATTTGAACCTCAAGGTAGACAAGTTGAAACTTTTGCCAAAAATCCAGTTGTTCCATGTGATCCAAATATTTTATTAGCTAAATTAAGACCAGGTCAAGAAATTTCTTTAAGAGTGCATTGTATTTTAGGTATTGGTTCTGATCATGCTAAATATTCACCTGTTGCTACTTCTTCTTATAGATTACTTCCAGTTATTGATATTAAAAGCCCAATCACTGGTGAAGATGCTTTAGAATTTCAAAAATGTTTCCCATCTGGTGTTATTGACATAAATGACAAAGGTGAAGCTTATGTGAAAGATGCTAGAAAAGATACCGTTTCAAGAGAAGTTTTAAGACATGAAAAATTCAATGGAAAAGTTAAATTAGGTAGAAAGAGAGATCATTTCATCTTCAATGTGGAAAGTACAGGGTCCATGTCTCCTGAAGAAATTTTTTTCAAGTCTGTTAGAGTTTTAAGAAACAAAGCTGAATATTTAAGAAGTTGTCCAATTGGTAACTTGAACTAAGCTTTTTCATAATAAGCATCTTTTTTAATTCCACCTCTTCTCTTCAAATTGCATTTACCGAACAAGGGTTTAATATTCCCCTTATACTTTTTTTGAATATATATATATATGTATTTTTATTATGTACATTGAAACTCAATTTAATGGCACCAAAATAGAAAAAAAAAAACTAATAATTATAACTATAATAAATTGAACAGCAAAGTAAACAAAAATCTAATTCTAATCAATTACATATATTCCTAGCCCTATATTATACAATCAACCTATACCATAGTATTGATATCAGCAAATCTTCGTATGTAACTTCCAGGCATGACAACACTAGATGTATCAAGGGTTACATTTGATTCATTAGCTTCCGCCCGTTCTTCTTGAGTTAGAACTAAGTTTCTTTCAAAATTAAAAACTGTTTTGAAAACTGTAATCGGATCTATTTCAATTAATAAAATATTACCTTGATATCCATCATATTCCCTAACTATAACTTCTTCTTGTTCTTCAAACGTATTATCAGGTATAATATCAGTAGACGTTTCATTATGAATTGAAGAAATTGGTTTAAACAATTTGGGTATAATTAAATATTTGATATAATAAAGTAAGAATTCAAGACAGAATAAAATGACGTCAATAAACATCATATAAAACCATTTTTTAAATCGACTTTGAAATAGACTTTCTCCAACAAAGTTTATAGCAAAATAGCCTTGTGTAAATTCAATTTTGTTATTTAAAAATTGTTCCATAGTTGAAAATGATCCCATTGTTCCATAGGCAGATAGCCATATGGAATGTAACACAATACCAAACACACTAATTACACAAGTCATCTCTAAAAGTTTCAATGCAAATATTCGTTTTGCAGATTCTGATAAAATTTGAGTTGATCCAGGTACACTAGATGGAGGGTGAGTTAATGTAAATAAATGAAATGACCTGAGTAATAAAAGGAGGAAAGAATCATCAGTTAAAAATAAAAGAACTATAATTAAATAACCACTTGATTCTAATTTAGAAGTTAAGTTATTTAGAAAGTTCTCTTTTCTTTGCTTTAACAACTGCTTATTATTAATTTCAAATTCTTTTTGTAAACCTGGTTGTTTCTTAAATTTCATTTTTATCTGTTCTGTAATTGTGTTGTACTTCTGATCTTGTGCTAAATGATGTCCTTCCATAATCCTTCTTGTGGTGGGATCAGCAATGAAAAGTAAATTTAATGGAATGGTATAGATATTATCTATTCTTATATGACTACCTCTGGTATATTAGTCAATATTCTGGGGGAATTCTATAAAAAATTCACTCTTTTACAATTGATATTAAATTGCCAACAATTTGAGTTTTGGCTGAGTTTTGGCTGGGTTTTGGCTTGCCCTCTCTGGCCGCGTAAAGTAAAAAGTGAAAAACACACTACTTACTATACTTAAGTTTTTATTAAATAATTAATTTTTATTACAGAAATGATCTAAATTACTGGATTCTATATATTAGTACAAGATGGTTCTCATTTTGCTTCAAAGGAAGTAACCAAATCATCTCCCAAACCAACAACTTGGGCTAAGACAGCTTCCTTATTAAATTCAAGTTCCACCTTATCTGATCCAGATTCAATAGGTTTGATATTATACCCTATATTGACTCTAAACTTCTTTTTACCATTAACAACACCAGGATTAAACAACCCTGTAATAACGTTAGATTTACCATCTTCACTTAATCCTGTAAATTTATGAGTTGATAAAATCATAACATTGTTATACTTAGCAACTAATTCTTCAAAATATTTCTGGGTTGGGTCTTCTAATAAAGATAAATTATCTGGGAATGAATTTGAAGATTGAATCAAGTTTTTAAATTTATCCTCTTGTAAAACACCACTGGAACTTGAAATATCTTTTGGGATCTTCATTTTAATAGCAAAATCGTAGTCTTTTAAGGCTGGAGTAAAAATTAATTTCAATTTCTTAACAGGGATTGAACCGTTTTGTTGTTGCTGATCAGTCAGTATTGCTATAGAAGCTTTTGACAATGCAGTTAGTCTTGATGCAATAGGTAATGACACTTTATGAGATGTCCATAATTTTCCAGAAGGATCTTCTTTTGAAGCAACAAAATATTGTACTCTATTAGCATTTGGATCTTCTTTTCTTAGTTTATTGAAATTATTGTACATCACTTGATAAGATTGAACCGTTAATTTATCATCAATCTTATCAATATAATTACCCTTTTCTGTACCAGCTTCAAAACCTTTAGATAAGTCCATAATTAAAGGATCTTCTTTCCAATTCCAAACACTTAAGAAATGTAATATTCTAATAAATCCAATTGAAACACTAGATGGTATCGCAAATGGAGCAGGATCAATGAAAACTTTCAATGCAATTAATTCAGCCAATTCATCTGGAAAATGACACAACAACAATTGAGAGTCTAACCATCTTTTGAATAACCTCACAACCGGTGAATAGAATGGAAATTTAGAAACCAAAGACCCAACAGCTCTATGATGCTTGGCAGATCCCATATATTTTTGATTGAATTTCAAGTAAATATCGGTTACGGTTTTTTTTTGTTTTTCAGTAGCATTTTCAATTGCTCTTAAATATAAAATTTCATCTCTTTCTGTTAATATTCTAAAACTAAAACCATAACCTTCAGGAGTTAAAACTCTCAAGACAGTAATTTTCTTATTATATGGAGCCATTATGTTATCTTTAATCAAATGTGATTTATATGCAGATTCTTTATTTAACATTTCATCAATTTTAAGTAAAAATGCAGTTTTTGTTTGTTCTAAAGCGATTAATTCATCTGGCCATTTAGTTGATGTTTCAAATTGTAGAATAGATTCATTGAAAAAATCTTTATTTGAAACAGCAAATGGAACCGGTAATAATAGAGATGAATTTCTCAAAGATGAAGAAATAGGTAAAATTGTTTTTAATGTAAGTGGTAGATCTGAATCGTATAATAATTTACAAAGATCATTATAAGCATTCTTCAAGTCTTGAAAATGAGATGGTAAAATGATTGGTTGAGTTGAATTATTTGATGAAGTTGAAGGTTGAGGCAAATACTTAATGAACTTATTCGAATTTATAATCAGTTTATCAGCGATGTCGTTTTGTAAGTGTAATGTTAAGATATATTTGATTATTGTAGTAACTGTGGATTCCATTGCGGATGATTGCCATAAACAACTATATTGGATACTACCATCTTTATATTTTCTAATTTGTGCTTTATTTCCCCAAAAAGATGCAAACTTTTCACCTTCTTCTTTATCCGCATGTGATGGGCCTTTTGTAACTTTCTTTTCACACGATGAAGAATTCAGAAACAAACCAATATTGATAAATAAATCATCTGATTCAGATGAAGATGGCTTTCTTTTAGTTATAGACCATTTATCATGATTAGAACTTTTAGAAAAAATACTCACTTGAATTTCAGTTGCTCTTTCTCCTAATGCTCTATTTAAAATCTTATAAATTTTACTAATTATAAAATTTTGGAAAGTTAAGAAAGAAATCTTTTCTAATGCACCAAAACCATCTTCATCCAAAGAGTTCAAAGGGATTTGTATTAAAGAATCATATTTGAGAAAATCATTATCTGATTTTATCATAAAAATTGGTCTGAATCTATCTTGAACAACATCATTCAATAAAGTTAAAGTTTGTTGAGCAAATTTCTTTAAAAGTCCATATGAAGAAACAGTCATTTTCCATAAAATGTTAATTTTTGTGTATTTATCAAATATAGTTGGAACGTTGAAACCACGATTTTTATAAGTTGCAAGCTTGTTTAATGAAAAATTAAATGAAAGGTAACCATCGGCACACAAATCTTGAGTAGCTAAATACTTAATTGTTGCTTTAAACAATTGATAACTTGAAAAACCATGTAATAAAATTTTGTTACCATTTTCACCACCACCTTCTAATAAAGCACCCATTAAGGTTGTGAATTCAAAATGACCAAAACCACCTTCATTAAAATGAGAAGAGAAACCATGTTGTTTCAACCAGAGCTTACCTAACATAGCAGCATCACGGAAACCATCTGCTGATTTTCTGGCCGTAAGCAAATGCTCAAGATAATATGTGTATGAAGAGGAAGATAATAAAGATGCATTATATAATGGAGTAGGAGGTAATTCAATATCATCATTGTTATTATTGGCAGTTTGAACTCTAATACAGTTTCTATCTGGAAGTAATTTTTTAGCATCAAATAAACCTGTTTCAAATCCAACAAGAAGTCTAATTGAAATTTTGGTCTTTTCAAAAATTAAATCATCATTATGACGATGTTCAGGAGTAACACTTTCAATTCGTATAGCCGGACATAAGACATCACCATTGACATATTCATATGAAATCTTAACTGGGAAATGATTTTTTTCAGCTAAAGGTATTAAATGTTGTGCTAAATAAGCTATGTAAAAAGCTCTTTTATAAACAGCTCTATAATTCAAATAATCTTTTGGTTGGAAAAATTCTTTTGGCATTGTTAAAGAGACATCCACAGTCATACCTTTAGGTTGTTGAATTGCAGTTTTCAATCCAAATGATCCAACCAGAGCAATGTATTCAGGGGTATCATATTGAAATTTTCCTTTAAATGAAGGGGCCGGCTTTGGATCTGGGAATGGAATAACAGTAAGATGCTTAGATTTGTTGTTTTTACTTTTAAATAATGATTCTGCTTCAGATAAGGAATATTCTTCTGATTTTGGAACTTTTTGAATTATAGAATGCAATCTATGTAAACAGTTTTCTATTAGTTTACTGTGAGATTCTTTTATTTTAAGTTCTTTAATCAATTCATCTATTTGAAGTTTAAAGATATTCGATTTGAAAAGTTCAGCTGTTTCACGTGCAATTTGAACATCTTGAGCAGAGACAGGCGCTTTTTTTTGACGTTTGTAAGATTCTTTTGGTTTCTGTTCATGTTCATCATGTTCATCATCTTCATCATCTTCATCTTCATCTTCATCTGATTGGTTCCCATCAGAAGGATCAACCTTTGAGATTTCAGAGGTGTTTTTTGTTTCTGTTATGGTTTGGTTCCCATTTGTAGAGAAACTATTGACACTTGAATCAACTTCATTAGTGTCAACAGAATCATCAAGAACCTGGTCTCTACTTCTTTTAACCATAATGAGAGAGATATCGGGAAAGGTTTTCAAAGGGGAATTTTAAACTTTACAAGTAGTTGTATTCTGAGCTTGATGCTTATACCCTATATTTAGTTTACCCTTGCTCTGGAAAAAAATTTTGTGCTGTAGCGCACGACCTTTTTACAAACAAGGTCGACAGACCCAGAAAATAATTCAGAAGGGTCGCTCGGAACAAGGGTGCACCGCCACTTCAGCTTACCACAAGAGCACCGCCACAACACATTTTTAAACTGCGCCTTCCGGTTTGACGGCGCCCATGGCCCGGCCTCGGCCAAGCAGCTCAACGAAAATTCCCACCATATGGCCTCAAACGTCAGCAGAGTCATTTTGAAGCTTTGATTCACTGGAACCACTCAGTTTTGCTCTGGACAACTCTTATTGAAATTTGTTTCTTTGGAGCACTAAACTTAACCATTGATACTCATAATCATTTTTTGAATCATTTTTACATGCCATCTACAGACTTTTCCTATTGATTCATTTCTTCTCTCTTTTTTACCCCTACATCCTATTTTCCCTTTTCTCCTCAGAGTTCCCAACACTTTGAACTTCCATAAAGATGCTTTCCCAATCAAGGGCCTTATTAGGTCTTAATCTTTCAAGATCATTATTACGTTCTGCTATCGTTTCTTCTAGAGCTCATCAAGCTTTAGTTTATAGAACTGCTACTCAATCTAAACGTTTCCACTCAACTAACAACAACAATAGCAATAGCAACAATAACAAAACCACCATTCCTGATACTAAAAGCTCCACTGCAACGCCCACTTTAGGTACATCTGCTAAAACTACACCTCCTGCCACTGAAGCTACAAAGAAGTTGACCTTATGGGAAAAGGTAAAGCATGAAGCCAATCATTACTGGGATGGTACCAAACTTTTAGGTCTGGAAATTAAGATTTCTTCTAAATTATTATATAAAATGGCCACCGGTTATGAGCTATCTAGAAGAGAATATAGACAATTACAAAGAACAACTGGTGATGTCTTGAGATTATTCCCATTTGCTATGTTTGTTTTAGTTCCATTTGCTGAATTATTATTACCTATTGCTTTAAAATTATTCCCAAATTTATTACCTTCAACTTATGAATCTAAAATTGATAAAGAAAAGAAAAACGCAATCTTAAGAAACACTAGAACTAAAATTTCTAATGCTTTGAGAACATCTAAGCAAAAAATTAAGCTTCCAAACACAATTACTGAAGAGCAAACAGCCGATTTTAAAGATTTTTACTCAAAATTAAGATCTTCCACATCCACTGAAGAAATTAGTAGAGAACAGACTTTGAAAGTTGCCCAACTTTTTAAGGATGATTTAATTTTAGATAATGTCTCCAGAGATGTTTTAATTGCCATTGCTAAGTATATGAATATGAGACCTTATGGTACTGATCAAATCTTAAGATATAGAATTAGACATAAAATGCTTAAGATTAAGGAAGATGATATGGCTATCGATTACGAAGGTGTTGATGCTTTAACCCTTCCTGAATTACAGCTTGCCTGTGCCTCAAGAGGTATTACTTCCTATTCTGCTACTCAAGCAGAATTAAGATTATGGTTGAAAAACTGGCTTGACATGAGATTGAGAGAACGTATTCCATCTACATTACTGATTTTAGTTAATGCTTTTACTTATGGTGATGCTCAAGTTTACCCAACTAGATATGCTGCTTTGAGAGCTGTATTAAGTTCTTTACCAGAAGAATTCTACCATGAACAAGAATTACATGTGGATTCCAAGGCTACTTTCAAACAACGTATTAATGTTGTTAAAGAACAAGAACATTTGATTAAGAGTGAATCTGTTCAGGAACAAGATCACGTTGTTTTGGTTAAAGATAAGTTGAGTTTAGATGATGCTGAAGCAAAACATCAAGAAAAAGCTGCTGAAACTCAAACTAAAGAAGAAGCTAAAAAATAGATTGCTTTTTTTCTCTGAACTGCAATTTTATTTGTTTTGAAATTTTCATGATATACATTAATAATAGAGATAGACTACTCCCATTTCTTATATTTCAGCATTTAATTGCATTATTTACATTGTTTCTTATCACTCCTTGCTCTTTACTCTTCTATAACTTTTTTATACATATATTCTTGTAAATTAATTAGTCTGATGAAAAAAAAATCTTATTTATATAATACACTGTAAAATATTACTTTAAGTATGGCATCAATCTATTACCAAATTCAGCTAACTCATCTTTATTATGCAAATTGAATTTAGGTCTAGCTCTAATAGCAAAAACGCCTGCTTCCAAAAAATTTCCTATCACACTTCTACTGAATCCATCATTTCTGGGCCAACTTGGAACATCTTCAACGATGTGACCAAACCCACCGTCTAAAGTGAACCAAACACGATAAAAAGGTGCTTCCTTTGCAATCTTAGTTCTATAACCATCGGAAGTATCAATAATGGCTTTTTGCTGAGTGTCATTATTCTCCAAAACCTGTTCCATTATTCCTTCTCTGAAGTAAGAAGCTACAACTTTAGAATCGAATGATTTCGGAACTGGAATACACTTGATTGCAAAATGTGCGGTATTGAAAACAGATTCCTCATAAAATATCACGTTTGATTTGTACTCTTTGAAATAAAACATAGAAAGAGATTCCATTATTTGCACCATTTCTGCATGCTGCTGAGTGGTTAAGTAAAGTGAATTCTTCAAGTGTTTCAAAGGGACTATCATACACCCTGGATCTCCACTTATTTCAGGTTTAGCCATTAATGTTATGTAAAAATTCTCAGTTGATATTAAAGAAGGTAGACTTTGTGTTTTTGTATCTTTACAGAAACGACATGTTTCTAATGCTTTCACTAGTTTAGGATTTTCTATGAATTCTTGAAGTGAAATTTCAGATTTCTTAGAAAGACTAGCCAATTTGTTCGCTTCATCATCTTGTTGGTCAAGATCAGTATTGTAGAAAGTCTTCATTGACGCAATCTGTTTAGCAGCCTGTTTCAATGTGGATTTAAAAGTTTGAGTATTTTCAGCAGTTACCAGTTGATCTATCGTCATTTGATTTTCTGGAATATTGATATTAACATTGGATTTTGTAGTCTGATGTTTTTGCTTTTCGTCATATAAAGCTTTCAGTTCAGTATATCTGGCCTCTAACGAACCAAGGTTATTTGCTTTGCTTAATTTAGCCCTCATCATTGCTATTCTAGCTTCTGTCACTTCATCTAATGTGATTTCTTTAGTGATTGAATCAGCTGATTTTTTGGTTTCATCATTTTTTCCATTAGATTGTAAGCTATTCTCTTTTATAAGTCTACCTGTTGGTTTATAAACCCATTCATTTTTATTTCTTGATTTTTTCCTACGTTCTAATTCTTCCTTTTCTTCTAAAGCAATATAAAATAAGTCTAAATTTCCATACCTTTCAAAAACATACTCTTCTTCACTTTTATATGGATCCCACTTCGACTGTTCTAGTATTTTGTTTAATTTCATCATTCTCCAATTCGATCCTCTATCACCAAACTCATAATTAACATCTAAAATGGATTTTTCAGGTAGAGAAGGTGATATTTTATGATTTTCATATGTTTCTGGAAGAGTATTACCCTGAAGAGGGCCTTCCTGTGTTGTTTGTATTTTATTTTTGTCCGATTGAATATGTGGTTTACTTTCTATATCTTTAGACTGAAATAAGTTCAAATTAATATGACCATCATCATCTTTTAAAATATGGCTTACTCCACTCTGAATTTCAAGTTCATCTTCAGAAGAATCAAAATCAGGAGCTTCTGTAATTTGGTATCCTTTGAATTCATCTTTGTCAACTTCTTCGTGGGGTTCTCTGAGTACAGTATTTAATGATTGAATTGGTTTGGTGTCTCCATTTTTATCTCTATTTAAACTAGAGGAATCATCTTTATAAGATTTTGTACTTTCACTATTTCTACAATGCCTTCTATTACTGTCATACTTATCTGAGCTCTTTCTGGAAGAATGATGTCTTGAAGATGATGTGTGATGATGTCTGTGCCTATGCCTATGCTTGGATGATTCGTGTGATCTATGAGGTGATTCACTTTCCTTTTCTGCAATTATTTCATAAGTTCTTTTTTTCTGAAAATTAGACATTATTGATTTATATCTTTCATTTGTAACTTGGTGGGTGGTGTAGTTTTCATCAAGTATAATTAATTTTCTGAAATTTCTCAAAAAAAAAAATATTATCACCGAGAGAGATACGGTACAGTTCTTTTTTCAGAAAAATGTCCTTTTACATATATTTGAACCACATCTCGTCTGGTAAACATATTTAGAATGGGTAAATTTTGGTGCAAGATCTGTTCAACTGTACGTATTGAATAATTGCTTTTAATTACTTTATTCAAGTTTAGTAGAGATTATACTAACTGGAACCAGCTTGTTAAACTAGTTTGTTGACGAAAATTTACAAAAACAGCATGATGCTAGTCCTAAACATAAATTTAATATCCAAAAATCATTGAGGAATATAGAGAACAAGCAGAAAGAAGAAGATAAGTTGAAGAATCTGGCGACTAAAGAGCTCCGGAGAATTGAAAATAAACTTACTGAGAACAATTCAAAAATACAAAAAAGTGGTCATAATAAAGCTCAGTATACAAAGGGTTTGAAAGCCAAAATAGCTTCTAATGTAAATTCCAGGAAACACAAAGAAAAAGAAAAGGAAGAAATTCTAAATTTAGGCTCGTGGGAAGAAGTCGATGACATTGAAAAACAAGATGAAGTTCCTGCAATTAGAAATGTACCAACTTTGGGGATCAAAAAGAGAAAAGAAACTGCATCAGAGAAAGAAATGAAAGAAT
Organism: Ambrosiozyma oregonensis (nom. inval.); assembly: GCA_003706315.3. Lineage (NCBI taxonomy): Eukaryota > Fungi > Ascomycota > Pichiomycetes > Pichiales > Pichiaceae > Ambrosiozyma > Ambrosiozyma oregonensis (nom. inval.). The sequence continues at coordinate 100,158 of PPKY03000029.1, forward strand.
GGGACTTAACAAAAGCTAAACAAACATCAAGTGGGGAGGATGATGATTCAAATGATTCTTGTGACGAGTTAAAAAGCAAGATAGTCTTTAAAAAGCGATCAATCAAGAAGTCTGTATAGTTTGTTTAAGAATAAAATAGAGTGGTACTTATCAAAGACGTAAGTCATATGTAGTCTATTTACAGAATATTTATATACTATTTATGTATATAATCATAACATAAGAGAACAGTCATTTTCAAAACCAAGTTTATTGCATACGTTTTCATCATAAATTACTTCTTTCAACACTAAGTAAATGTTCTTGAACCACCTCTAATGAATTCCAAAATTTTCCAACCTTCTGTTTCTGGGTTGTCAATTTCTTCAGGTATTCTTGTTATAACCATAGCATAAGTAGACAATCTGATATCGTCTGCGGTACCGGCTGCAATTTCTCCAGTCTTAGCCTTTCTGAATAAATTAATCTCTTGAACTCTAGCACCAACAACAAACACTGGAATTCTGTTTGGTTCTAAAACCTTAGATGAAACAATATCAACACCTCTAATATCTAAGATTTGTCCATCTGAAAATAAGCCTTGTTCTCTTAATTGTTTTTGTTGAGCAGCAATGATGTTGAAAGGAGCTTCTGATAACCATAACTTTAGAACTCTTTCATCACCAGTAATATAAGAATCTAAAACTTCAGGAATAATGAACTCTCTTAAAGTTTTATGGAAAGATTCAGTATTGAAATTTGGATCCATTTCTCTAAATTGTTTGATAACTTGAGCTCCTTCAGTTTCAGCAAAGAAACCACCAATTTTATTTATAACTGTTCTGATTAAAACAAGAAGTGGATTTTCAGCTTCTTCCCATTTTTCACGAAGAGTCAACATAGCCTTACCCAGAGCAGAGTTAGGCTTAACTTTTATCTTATCTGTAAAGGATGATTCAACCTTCTTATCTGTGGCAACCAAAGCAAAACCTGCGGTCTCATCAGCCTTCACAGCCTTTGGCTTACTTTTTAATTCCTTTTCTCTTCTAATCTTTCTTTCGTCTTTTGATTCATATAAACCATATCTACTAGATCCGTCGTCAAAAACTTCATGAACATCTTTGTAGACTTTTGTCTGTCTGATTGGTTCAGCAGCTTTATCCAGAGTATCCGCTGTAATATTAACAGTAGTTCTGACACCTTTACCAACCGGTGAATCCCAAGCTTTATGTGCAACATCACCAACAACTTCAGCTGTTTTTGTCACACCTTTGGCAATGGCTCCAGATGATTTTTGGGCCTTGTCGAAAGCATCTTTAGCCTTCTTAAAAGCCTCTGACTCTCCCATTTCATCAGTTGCAGATTTTAATTGTTTTATTTGTTCAGTCAATTCAGCAGATTTCTTCCATTCTTGCTTGAATGTATCAACGAAAACTTTATATGGGGATTTTGCATTTAGGTTAATTGCAGAGTATTGAAAAGCTCTTGCAGGGGTAAACACTGGTCCCCTAATTGCAAGTCTTGATGATGATATAAGTTGTTGCCTTAGCATGATATTTTAGAAATAGTCCACGAGAGCTCTGGTGGGTAGTTAAAAATATATTGAATAATAGTTATGTTCCTGATTTCTTTATTTCTTTGTATGAATAATGTTCACCGACGTCAAAAAAAATTTCAACTTTTAAAATCGTCCAAGTGGCGCGTCGATACAAATTGAGCCGCACGTAAAGGTCTTTTTCTGATTCAATCTATTTTATTTATCTCATTTGATAATTCTTGACAAGTAAATAAATAAACTAAAGGCAAATCAACATTTTTATTTACAAAAGAATCTGTTTAATTTAAAGTTCTTTGATTTTTGACTATAAATAACCTTCAAAATCCCTTTCTATAACATTTACCTAGATTCCTAGCTTGCCTAGGACAACTCTTCGCAGAACAGTACCATTCCAAATCGAAGGCATCAGCAGCTAGAACATATCTCACTGTCTAATCACATAACTATGAGGAAACCTGGCTTTGGGAATAAAGATTTTCGGTCACTTAATAGTCGTATAAAACCAAAAAAAACCATTTCTTCCCATTCTTATATGCCAGTTAACACAATTACTTCTAAGTACGTATCCTCTTTTACTTGTGCTATATTAAACCAGATTATATACTAACCTTTTCTTTCTTCATATTATTCAAATAGCTCTACATTAAATGATTACTCAGATCCTTTAAATGCTAATATTACTATACCTAAAGAAATAGAAGTTGATTCTGCCTATGAATTACACATGAAAATGAATACTCAGACTACTGAAAATAGACCTAGAGCAGTAACAGATATACACACACAACAAGACACAAACAATGAAATAAAGGTTTATGAACTCTTCAAAATAATCATAAATCCCATGAGTGCAAATGAAACATTATTAGTTACTGGAGAGTATAAAATGACATTAGAAACCAATGAGTTAAAAATAATGTCAATCATCAATTCTGAACCAAATATTTTGGCCACATTCAAGCTCAGGAATATCGAAACAATAGAATACTCTTACAATGATATGGATAAAATAAATATGGTGATATCCCTCAAGCACCCAAAAACAATTAGATATAGAGACCAAGATATTCCTACTCTTAAATTATGGATATTCCTACCTTTATACGACCGTGATTCCAAAAAATACCTTTTCAAAAGGATTAGTTTGATGGATACAATTAAATTAGAGAAAGCCAATTTTGGAGATATGAAAAATAAATATTTTAAACCAACCATTCCTACCATTCCTGAGTCTAACTTTTATGGTTCTTCCAGCTCGTCTAAATCATTATCTGATAGCACATTTGAGAGATTATCCAGTTTAACTGATTTATCACGAACGCCACATACATATTCTAGTTCCATTGCTACAAGGAAAAGACCATTAAGAGGGGTTCAGATTGATTATAAAGGTTTAGAAGATGCTGTGGTTGAAGACTCAGATTCTTACGAAGCTCCCAAAACAGCAGAAACTCTTTATGAGCTAGTTCCATTTTCTGAACAAATTGTCTTTCAACCATCACTTCATTTCAAATTTGATGAAAAGACCAAAATAACCATATCAAATAAAGATTTTCAATGCTTATATAATGGAAACTGGGTTAATGATTCAATTGTTGATTTTTTTATACGATACAGTTTAAAAAAAGCAAAGGAATCGGGTTCAATAACAAAGGAAAAATTTGAAATAATGAGCTCGTTTTTTTATTCTAAATTATCAACGGAAGTTACTGATGGTGATTATTATTCTAATGTAAAGACGTGGTTTAAGTCAAATAACAACCTTTTTGATAATGATTACCTTATAATACCGATCAATGTGTCACTGCACTGGTTTTGTGTTGTAATCACTAACCTTCCTAAACTCAAAAGAGTTCATTTACAGAGGAAGAAGGAAATGATCAAACAGAGAAAACAAGAAGAGCAGAACCAATTGTCTTTGTTATCTGAGCAAGCAGCCACAAATGCTGAAACTGATCCCTCTATTCCGGGCATACAACGTTTAAATATTCATTCACAAAGTGAAAGCACTTTGGGCTCTGATGTATCACCTTCAACTACTACTGAAACAAGAAAATATGCCAGAATTTTTATTTTGGATTCTTTAAAAAAACTGCATCACGATATTGTTGCTCCTTTGAAAAGTTTTTTAGTTGGCTATGCTAAAGACAAATATGGTTTAGAAATTAAGACTTCTGAAATAACAAAACATACCTGTTCAATTCCTCAACAAGATAACTTTAATGATTGTGGCTTGCACGTTGTTTATAATTTGGAGCAGTTATTTTCGGATCCAACTGAATTTAATAAAAAGATCTTAGTTGATAAGAAAAGAAAGCGAAATGAAACTATATTGGCCAATAAAATGTTCAAAGATGATGAAAAGAAAAGGCTACGAGATACACTTCGTTCTACTTTAGTTAAACTTTTGAAAGAAGAAGTTGAAAAAGAAGGGGGTGATACCTCTAAGATTGGAATGATCAAGAATAAAGATACGGGCATGGAACCAGTTAATGATAAAGAAAATATAGTTTATGAAGACTCTGATGATGATGAAATTGTTTTTATTGATGAAAAAATTAATAAACCAGAAGTTGATCTACAAGTGATTCCTACTCATCCGTCTTCTGCCTCGGTGAAGTCCCCCACAAAGCGCACAGGGAAACGTAAAATTACTGAAGAGAAACGTAAACTTGCTGAAGATAAACGTGCCAATAAACTTGCTGATAATCTTACCGTTAGTTCCAGTTCAAAAGCATTATTTGATAGCACAAAATCACCTTATTTTGACAAGGTGTCTGAGATCGCTGATTCTGTGAATTCAAATACACCAAAGTTCGTATACAAGCCAACTGTTTCCAGAGGAAAAGCTCTTCTGATGAAAAATTTATTATCTGATGATGATTACAAGGGTGATGGAAGCGCACATGACATGCAAGATAACGTTAAAGGTTCCAGGTTAGTTTCTAAAGGATCTCCTATAATGTTTTCTGATGATGATGATTTGCCTACATCTGTGAAAGGTCATGCAGATTATGCATCTGATGGTACCCGTGATCCAGGGTCAATTCTCTTTAAACAAAAACCAGAACTAGTGTCGATGCCAGAGTCAATTTCAGTGCCAGGCCCAGACAAAGAATCAGAACCAAGCTCAGAAACAGAGGAAGATAATGATATTGAAATCAGCCCAAACACACCAAGAAATGATTCTCAGTCTGATGTTCCAATGAGTGATGCCTATATAGACTATAAACTAATTTCACAGGTTGAGAAGGATGAAGCTAGAGCCAATGATTTAATCAGGAAGATTGATGAAGAAGTTAGTGAAAAGGATTTAACAGCAACTAATTTGTCTGAATTTCAAGAATCTCAGCAGGAAAATTCTCCAATGAACTCGTCCAACAACTTTCATAAGATCAGAACAGGTGGTAAAAAAAGCGTTGTATCGATATTGGACGATGAAATAAAACCCGTTTCAGACGATAGCAAAGGGGGATCTAAACCAATCAAAACTATACATAGAAAGAAGGTGTCTAATTTACCAGCTGATTCCTACCCTCATGGAAATATTCCTATTGAAACAATTGGTGGTGCTATTAACATTCCTATTGTGGTTAGTTCAAAAGCTCAAATCAAAACAGATAGTTCTGGATCCCAAACTCAACAAATAAGAAACAAAATTCCAACTGAGCCCAAAAGATCCAGTCATATCAATGAGAGCCACTTGAAAGTTTCTCCTGATATTTATATATTACCAGATTCTCCACCAACATCGCCTAGAAGAAGTGTAAGACACCAAAGCTACACTAATTATTGTGAGGAAGATGAATCAACTGATGGTGAAGAAGGGATGAATTCCATTAAGAATGACAAGAAAAAAAGAACCAACGATCCTGATAATCAAAAGTTAACTATATTTTCCCAGGAAACAGCAAATGATGATGCTAGTCATGTTGAAAATACACCCAAGAACATTTCTCTTCCAGATCAGCAGAAACAAGAAAGTAGTAGTGAGCCTGTTTATGTTACCGAAGCTGCTCCGTCTTTGAATTCTAAAAAGTACATTCCGATGAGTAAAACAGAATCACCGATTAAGTTTTCAAATGAAGGTGAGGTTATTGATTCGGAAGGAGCTGCACCACCTGCTCGTGTTCTTTTCCCCTCTAAACACAAGGCTCCAGTAGAGCATATTCAAGTTTCTAGAAAAAATGAAAGGAAAGGAGTTCTGTCCCCTCAAACTCCAATTAGTCGTATTAATCATATTTTGAAAAATAGTGATCGTGAAAGATCAAGAATCAATAGTAAGAGAATTCCCAAAAAAACAAGTGATTCGATCAGACTATCAAATGGCCATGTGGATGGCGAGAAAGTTTTTAATAATGATTTTAAGGATGATAAACTGAAATTAATAACTTTAGATGAGGTTCGTTCTCAAAGGCTAAACCCATCCGAATTTCGAATTGCAGGTTCATCATCATCTACTCATGATGATCGCAATTCTTCTGGTCTTCAGATCTCTGGCGTGTCAAGCGTTAACTTTTTGTCTAATATTAATATATCAGGCACTTCCGACTTACAAATATCAAGTAATACAAATACCAATAAAAGTCATAAAAGAGAAAGACTACAAGAAACTGATCATAACAAAAAGAAACAAAAAAGGAGTGAACATATTAAAATGAGTTCTAATTATAAAAGTAAGAAGTTCAAAATGAATTACAACAATAATCATAATGGAAAAAAGTCAGCTAGAAGATCCATAGGGATCAAACATCAATCAGAGACTGAATCGCCATCTTTTGAAAGACTAGGTGATTTCTCTCCATAATAAAGCATAATCTATATCCTTTTTTTCCATGTTTTATAGTCAGATTTTCATTTTTATTTTTATTTTTATTTTTATTTTTATTTTTATTTTTATTTTGTGTATGTGTGTGTGTTTCTTTTTTTACTTAATCTCTTATCTGGATTTATATATAATGGCTCCTATTAGCATTGAGATATTTTGCTAGATAAAGGGCAAATACTATTTTAATCTGTATTTTGAAATAAAGGATATCCTCTGCGAAATTCAAATACAGGAAACTTTCAGCGACGGTAAATTCCGTTTTAGGAAAGCAGCGCTCTGATAGAGAAGAACGTTTCTCTGCGCTTTAAGAGCCAAATTTGATATAAATAGGACGTATTCCCGTCCTCATCGCTCTGTTTAACCTAAGATTGTTCTTGAAATTCGAATCAGTCAATTCTTAGTTAATAAAGAAATAAACAAATAGAAATATAATAACATGTCTCCAAAATCAAAAGTTCTTTTAGTCGGTATGGGTGGTGTTGGTACCATTGCAGCTTATGGTTTAGAATATGGTGGAAAAGCAGAAGTCACTGCTGTTGTTAGATCTGATTACAAACACTTAACAGAGTTTGGATTTGATATTGAATCTTGTGATTATGGTAGTATCAAAGGTTTCAAACCTTCTCATATCTCAAATTCTGTCGAATCAGCAATGGAAAAATACGGACCTTTTGATTACGTTGTTTTCACAATGAAAAATACTCCAGATGTTCAACCAATGGAACCTCTGATTGAAAAATGTTACAAAAAGGGAACTGCTATTGTTTTATTACAAAACGGTGTTGGTATCGAAAGAAGCATTCTAGCAGCATTCCCAGAAGCTACCGTCATTTCTGGTGTTACTATGATCTCATCAACTTTATATCACGGTAAAGTTAGTCAAGTTGCCATTGATTCAACTAAATTCGGTGCTTGCTACAATAAGGTTACTCCAAAAGAAGAACAAATTGCTGCTTGTAAGAAATTTATTGATATTTACACCACTGACAAAAATGACATTGCTTATGATGAAAATGTGAAATTCACTAGATGGAGAAAATTGATTTATAATGGTACAATTAACTCTGCCTGTGCTTTAACAGATAGTGATATTGGAAGATTAGAACTTTATGGAGGCATTGACTCAATTTCTAGACCAGCTATGAAGGAAATTATGGCAATTGCTAAATCTGATGGAGTTGAATTACCAGAATCTATTATGGAAGATATGATTAGATCTGATGATGGTGAATGGTATCCTCCATCCATGTTAGTGGACACTAGAAAGGGTAACTATACAGAGTATAAGGTTATCGTTGGTAATGCTTTAGAAATTGCTAAAGAAAATAAAGTTGAAGCTCCAATCTTGACAGTTTTGTACAACCTTTTACATGTTGTGCAAATGAGAACCATGGAAAGGAAGGGTAAGATTGTTTTACCAGAGAAGAGACCATTACCAGCAGACAACTTCAAATTGAAGTATGAGTACTAGACTAGTGTATAAATAAATCTACTTATATAAATAAATAAATAAATAAAATAGATAAATCTCATATTCCGCACTGCACAGCCTTTTGTTTTATAGTGCCACGCGAGCCCCAGCTGCTGACGTCAGCAAGCCCGAATTTTTTGGTTTTTTTGAAAACAGACCAAACACGTATTTTGAAAATGTAGGTGCCCTTTCAGCATTTATAACTTTCTTCTTCACGTCACGTCAGCCCCCGACCTTCTCTCTTCTTACAAGCCCACCTTCAACCATGCTCAAAGGTGGCCAGATCGACTCTTTCAATTTGAAGGATGCCTCTCCTCTTTCAAAGCTAGAGAGAACAGTCAAGAAACATGCCAACCTGAATCAAAACCAAACCAGCCAAAATTCGCATGATAGATTTGATAGAATGAGTATCATTTCCCAAGATTCTGTTGCAACTACAGGCCGACTTTTAGATAAGCTAGGACTGGAAGATGAAGAGTTTGACGACATGACTAGTATGTATACACAGACTGATAGTGTAGTCAGTGATAATGACAGTCAACATTCCATTTCGGCACCTGCCTCAGAATTCAGATCATTGAGACCAATGCTCATGACACAAAGAGCCAACGACATGAGAACTCATGCACTAAACTCTGCAATAGCATTGGGTTCTAAAGTTAATCAGACTAATCATAGATCTCCCAAACTTGTTCAAAATAACTTTTCAAGACTTTCTTTTCACGCCTCAGATCCTTCTATAGATCAAAGTTTCACTGATGAAGAAAATGAAGATGATAATGAAACTATTTACACAAATACAAACACAGAAGGAACTGCTTCTGTTAGAAGTTCTGCTCCTCCAACTCCTGGATCAACTACTCCATCCAAATCAGCATTTAGTTCATCTGTTCATGGGCGTCAACCATCTTTTGAAGTTAACCCTAATTATAACACTAGTCAACAAGGTGAAATTTACAAACCTACTCGTAATACACAACATTACCATTCTGTTTCAAACCCATCTGATGCATTGTCGTATTCCAATAAAAATCTTCCACAAACTCCAACTTCACCAATAACTAAGGCCTTTCATTCAAGATTTTATCACGCAACTGCTCCACAAACTATTTCACGAATTGATCCTCCATCTCCTATTCGAATAAGTCAAGAATATGTTACCCCACCACTGACTTCAAGTGCCACTCAACCAATATTCCCAAGTTCAAATAATGATATGGAAAGTGCTAGCAAGCGGGCTCTGGGAGACTTATTGCGTACTCCTTCTGCTCCTTCATTACGCAAACCTGCACAAGCTCCACCGATTCTGCCAAATCAAATGAGAAATCGATCGAAACAACATCCTCAAGGAATACCTCATGTATCATATGGAACTCCAAAGCAAAATGAGGTTGTTGGGATGATTCCTACTCCGAGATCCCATCCTTCTCCAAATGAATTTTCAAAAGCTCCACAAGGAAGATTTCCCCCACAACAATCATTTCAATTTCCTCCTCCACACCCATATACACTACCAAATTCTCATCCAGGATCTTCATCAAGTTTGAATTCGAGATCTTCAAGGTCAAGATCAAATACGGCATCTAATGGAATTGTTCCTCAGGTAATACAAGTACCAGGGTCTCAATATCCTCCGCAACTTCAGACCCTACGTAAAATGTCTGCTACTTCATCAACTTCTGCTAAATCTTCGGGATCAAAAAACTCGTCTTCTGAAACTGTTTCAACAAATCCTCCATCAATTCAAGGTGGTAACCCTCAGCCTGAGCTTACTCATAAGCGTAATAATTCCAGCTTTTCTGCTTACAGAACCCCCCCACAAGGTTCTAGTACTGATCAATTGTCTGTGAGTACGCAGTCTACACAACCAGTTTATCCAAATCAACAATCGCAGTCACAATCACAGTTACAATCACAGCAAACAGAAAAACAAGCGCAGTTGCAGATGCAGGCACAGGCACCGGTGCAGGTACAACAGATACAACAACAGCAGCCATTATCACCTGCAAAGGATCCTCATAGAATCCCCGAATGGCTGGTACAAGATAGTACTGTAATACCTTCAAATCAACAACCAGTTTCCACTTTAACTCCAGAAATGAGAGTTGCAATGGCTGTTGCGTTACGTAAGTCTGGTCAAAGTAAAGAAGCAGCGTATCAGTTACAAATAGCATCTAACCAAGAAAATAGAGAAGCAATGTTACTGTATGGACTTTCACTACGTTATGGCTACGGTGTGAAGAAGGATTTAAATGTTTCTTTTGTATGGATCTGTAAGGCTGGTTCCATTGATCCTAAAAAGAAATATGAGTTCAAAATTGACCCAAAAGAATTGAAAGCTAAATCTGGTAATAAGCCAATTCCAGCTCAGGAGCCTGATTGTTCTATATATTTTGAAATTGGTCAAGCATTTTTAAACGGTTGGGGTTGTGATAGAAATATCAAACAAGGAGTTGAATTTATTGAAAAATCCGGCAGTTTAGGTTACACTGATGCCATGTGTGAAGCTGGTATGATATGGGCCAGTAAAAAAAGAAATTCAGTTAAGAAAGATACGAAAAGGGCAGCAGCATGGTTTAGACTGGCTGATTTGTGTGGTGCTGAGTTAATTGGAAGTGATTGGATCTATAATAAGAAGTATCTTTAATTGTGCTTTTTGAATTTGTTCCCTCTTCCTTGATCTATTATCATTTTGTATAAGTTTTTAACTATTTTCAAAATATTTTTTGTGTCCAAATCTATTCTGTTCTTTGATTTTTTACTTTCTATATAATCCTAACACTCTCCTAATTTACTTTTTCTTTACAACTAAGTTTTGATCTTTGTATTTTCTTTGTTGACGTTTTTCTAATTATTCCTTGTTACTTTTAGTTTGGCTTTCTGTGTCTTTTTGTGTCCCTCAAAAAAAATAATTCTCTTCGTTCTTGTGTTTTATGATTCATGAGTTTTTGATTTTTTTGCACTATTTCCTTTCAGGTCATGTATCTTTATTGTATTTTCGTACTTTTATAATTATAATACTGGTTTCATTGTTTATTTTGATTTATTTACAATAATGATTCGAACAAATAAAATAAAAACAACATAAATCATAAATAAATCATAAATAAAGCGGGGAGGCAAAATAAAAAGTATATATCTACAAAATCAAACGAAAATATATATATAGTTCAATAGATAAGCGTAAATATAGAAGAAAATGGTAAGCTTTAAGGCTTTTGGTACCATAGTAATAATAATAATAATAATAATAATAAGTTAGATTCTAGTGTAGTTTCCATGTTGTTGCAATTGTAATCTTTCATTATGTATTTGTAAACTTAACTTCACATTAAAGCCATCTTGTAGTAACATTTGAACCTCTTCTAAATGCAAACCACCAAACTCTGGATAAATGAAATAAATCAATATCCAGAAGTTTAAAGTGATGAAGCTGAAAAGCAAGAAAGTACCAGAAGGTGATATTTCCTTCATCAAAGTTAGAAAAGAAGCAGCTATAACCATTGACCCAAACCAGTTAGTTGAAGTTGCAAACGATGTACCTAAACCTCTAACATTCTGTGGGAATAACTCAGATTGTTGCCATGGGACACTTCCTAACCCAATTGCGTATAAACCGACAAATAAAACCAGCCCAGTTAGCACTATTACACTCCAGCTATTTAATGATTGAGATGTAGAGTTGACTTCAACTTTAATCTTTAGATTGTAAAAGGAAATTGCACAGATGAGTTGAGCCAAGGCTAATAAAGGCATTGAAATAAGTAGGATTCTTCGGCGGCCAATTTTATCAATTACAAGTAGAGAAATTCCAGTGAATAAAAAATTAGTACCTGCAATTATGCAACTAACACCAGTTGAATTATCATACCCTACCATCTTAAAAATTGTACTCGAAAAATACATCAAAGAATTGAACCCAACAAATTGTTGAGCAGCTTGTAAACCACATCCAATAATTAAAGCTCTTCTATTTGAAGGTGAATAAGATAGATCTTTAAATCCAGCTTTAAACTGTTTAATACCTGATAGATTAAACTCTCCTAAAGAATAATCCACTGAAAGTTCATTAACAGCATCTCTAACTAAATTTTCTTTAGCTTCTGAGTAAATCAATTTCAAAGCCTGGAAAGCTTCTTCTTTTCTATTTGTCATAATCAAATATCTAGGTGTATCAGTACTGGCTAGCAACCCCAAAAATTGTAATACACAAGGAAACATTGAAATAAAAACAACTATCCTCCATTTGCAAACAGCACCAATCATATATGCTATTAATTGACCCCCGGTGATACACAAGCAATTAATTACAACTAGTCTTCCTCTGTATTTACTAGGAGCTAATTCCGAAATAAACAATGGAGCAATCAAAGACCCAATACCAACTCCAAATCCCATAATCACTCGGCCTATAACCATAATAGCAACAGAATGACTTACAAACTGAACAAAACCCCCTAAAGCAAATAACAAATCACTGAGCAGTAATGTTTTTCTACGACCCATAAAACGGGAATCAGCCATTGCTCCTGCTAATAGAAAACTACTCCCAATTAAAGCACCCATTGAAGTAGCAGAAGTGATCAGTTGTTTGTGAGCCACAGAAAGCTGTTCACCACTGGGGCTTAAATCACCACCAATTGTAACTAGTATTGAGGAAATATAGCCTGTATCATATCCAAACATAAATCCTGAAATCGAAGTTAAAAGAGTGATCTTCCAAATAAGAGAATTGGGCCTAGCAAGGTTTGATTCTAACATCGAAACGGATGATTGAGTAGCTAGGGTTGAAGAATGTGAAACGGTATCTTCATCGGAAAACCCAGGGACTTGAACGAGTGGTTGTTTTCTATTGGGGAGTTCGTTTACATTGAATAATTGTTGTTCTCTGTTAGAAGAATCCCTTCTAGAGTCTGGATTTGGATTTGCCGAGTTGTTTAAGAGGTTGGAAGTCAAATTAGGAACGGTCATGCTTTGGTTATAGAAAAGCAGCTCATTACTTCAACAAACAAAACACGCTCCAAGAAATTTGAACTTTTGTTTTGTTGTTTTGTTTATAAATGTTTACAAAACTTCACAGAACTTCATAGATTCGGACAGAACTCTTGAAATCATTGTATTTACAAGAAACTTTAAGAGCAAATAGAAATAACGTTTCACCATATATCATGTCAGAGGATTTTGAACCATCTCAACAAGAACGCGTTGATCCACTACTAGTTGCCAGAATACTGAACACGGTTGCATTTAATGATTCTAACTCTAAAGTTACAACAAAAACAATGGAATTGGTATCTGAATATGTTAGATTATATACTACAGAGGCAATACTTCGTGCAAATATGGAAAGATTAGATGAGAAGAGAGCAGTTGATAAAAGTTACGATACTGATGTTGCAATGATGGACGATCCAAATAACAACATTGATGGAAATGATGGTGTTTTAGATACCAGACACTTAGAAAAAATTGCTGGTTTATTAAATTTGGATTTTTGAAACAGTAATTTGGTTTTGGTTTTGTTTACATTTTTATTAGGGCTCTTTTTTTGATATAGGCGATTTGTTACTACTTCTTTATTTTACGTTAACATATGTTATAATAACAATAATTTTTCAAATCATTGGAATGTAAAAAGAGAATTAAAAGGGAAAAGGAAAAAGGCAAAAAGAAAAAAGTGTAAGAATTATATAATTTTATTTGCTGTCTCTAAAAATATGCATTGTAAAAGAATCAAATACCCAACATCCTTTAGCGATGTTCTTCTTCAGGTTCATTTGGATCAATCTTAAATACTTTATCTGGGTTCAAAATACGGTGAGGATCTAACGCAAACTTAATCTTTCTCATCAAAGCAACGGTATCTTCACCAGATTCAGAAACCAAATAGTCTCTTTTACCATAACCAACACCATGTTCACCAGTGACAGTACCATCATCCAAAAGAGCACGATCAACCATACCTTGAACTAATCCCTTAGCTTCTTGGTAGTTTTCAGGAGTATTTTTAAATAATAATAATGCGTGATAATTACCATCACCAACGTGGCCAACAATTGAATGAACAAAACCAGCCTTAGTCATTTCTTCTTTAGTAGCTTTGATATTATCAGCTAATCTGGATATTGGAACAGCAACATCAGTTGTCCAAACTTGAACTTCTGGATCAACATGCTTTTTACCATAAGCAATGGTAGACCATAAAGCAGCTTTTCTAGCATTCCATAATTCAAATTTTTCATCTTCAGATTCAGCAAATTTAAAAGTTTTAAAGTGATTTTCTTTACAAATGGCTTTGACTGAATTGGTTAACAGTTTAACAGATTCTTTAGAATTACCACCTAATTTTAACATAAGAGTTGGTGCTTCATCATACTTTATAGAAACTTCACCTGATTCATTAACAAATTTTACCATATTTTCATCTAATAATTCCATAGCATTAGCTGGGAGACCTTGTTGAACAAACCCAGCAACAGAGTTGGCAGCATCAGTTAAAGTAGGGAAAGAAACAACAGCAACATTTTCAAATCTTGGTTTAACATTTAACTTTAAAGTAGCTTCAGTGACAATACCTAAAGTACCTTCACTACCAATAATCAATCCAGTCAAGTTGTAACCTGCAGATGATTTTCTTGGTCTCTTTTTGGTTTTAATGATTGAACCATCAGCCAACACAACAGTCAAACCTAACACATTTTCTCTCATGGTACCATATCTAGCAGCATTAGTACCTGAACATGAGGTACCAATCATACCACCAATACATGCACCTGGCTTTATTAGTAAAATATGATGTTCTAGTTAGTAAAAGGTTCAAACTGGCTGTGTCTCGATCATGTGCGGTAAGGTTCCGCAGCTTCGTGATTCACTTTAAAACTTTCGAAAAACTTCAAATGTGTCAAATGTATCTTAAAGTTTGAAAAAAATATTTATTAATACATACACCTGGATCAGGACCAAATAACAATTCATGTTCATTCAAATAGTCTCTTAAGTCTTCCCAACCAACGGCAGGTTGAACAACGATGTCCAAATCATCTTTATGTAATGAGATAATTTGATTCATTCTGCTTAAATCAACACAAATACCTTTTCTGGTTGGAATGAATTGTCCTTCTAATGAAGTACCTCCAGTAAATGGAACAACTGGAACTTTATGTTTGTGACAAATCTTCAAAATGTTTGACACTTCTTCTGTTGATTCAGGGTACACCACTAAATTAGGACGTTGGTCTTCAGTAGCATGATGGGTTGACCAATATGTATCTGAATGACTATCTAAATCAGACTTAGTGCTGGAAATTTTTGTAGGACCTAATAAAGCAGTCAATTCTTCAATGGCTCTACTTGGATCACCATAATTTGGAGATAAAGCGTCAGCTAATGGAATAATTGAAGTTGATGGATAGAGAAAAACTGGAGGATCTTTGGCAATCTTGTAAGAAACGTAAGAAGCTCCTAACACTGAACCTAATAAAAAAACACCACCTGTTTTCCAAAATGATGATTTTGATTCCTGTTGTTGTTTTTGAGCTGGAGGTTCTGTGGCTGGAGTAATATTAGTTGAAGTAGAGTTGAAGCGAGATCTTGAATTCAAAGTTTTGAATATGGATGGTTTAGGAGCCAGCCTACAACCTGGCTTGAGTGATTGTCTAGTAAGCATTGTGTATACTGAAATTAAAATCCAGTTGTGAAAGAGAAAAGGAGGAGAAAGGGAAGTTAAACAGTTGGAAGTTAAACGGTTAACCATTAAACCATTTATTTCACTGTGGAGTGAAAAATTCCTGGGCCGCCAGAACTGTGGCTCACTTTTTGAGTCATCTCCAAAATCAGGAACTTCCGCCAAACAGAGATTACTAAATGGATTTACGGTTTTTATTTATTTCACAAAGTTTGATTAATGATAGGATGCTAAAGATAAATCTAAAATATGTAGAAAAAAATTAGTGTTCTTCGGGTTCATTTGGATCAATTCTAAACACTTTGTCTGGATTTAAAATACAATGTGGATCCAAAGATAATTTGATCTTTCTCATTAAAGCAACAGCATATTCACCGGATTCAGAAATCAAATAGTCTCTTTTACCATATCCTACACCATGTTCACCAGTGACAGTACCTTCAGCCAATATAGCACGATCAATCATACCTTGAACAACTTGTTTAGCCTTTTCAAATTCTTTTGGAGTATTTTCATATAATATAAAAGCGTGATAATTTCCATCGCCAGCATGACCAACGATAGAGGATGGTAAACCAGCTTTGTTAATTTCAGCTTTTGTTTCTTCTAATGATTGACATAATTTGGAAATTGGAACAGCAACATCAGTGGTCCATAATTGAACATCTTGATCGATTTTATTCTTTCCATAATTGATAGTGGACCATAGAGCAACTTTTCTTGCATTCCATAATTCAAATTTTTCATCTTCAGATTCAGCAAATTTAAAAGATGTATTATTATTTTTATGACAAATATCTCTGACTGTGCTAGTTAATAGTTTAGCTGCTTCTGATGAATTACCTCCCAATTTTAACATGAGTGTTGGAGATTCATCATATTTCATAGAGACTTCACCTGATTCATTAACAAAACGCATCATATCACCATCTAATAATTCCAGAGCATTTGCAGGAATCCCATGTTGAACAATCTCAGCAACTGTATTGGCAGCTTCTTTTAATGATGGGAAAGAAACAACAGCAACATGTTCAAACTTTGGTTTAACATTTAATTTTAAAGTAGCTTCAGTGACAATACCTAAAGTACCTTCACTACCAATAATCAATCCAGTCAAGTTGTAACCGGCAGATGATTTTCTTGGTCTCTTTTTGGTTTTAATGATTGAACCATCAGCCAACACAACAGTCAAACCTAGCACATTTTCTCTCATGGTACCATATCTAGCAGCGTTCGTACCTGAACATGAGGTACCAATCATACCACCAATACATGCACCTGGCTTTATTTAGTAAAAATGTGGTTTTATTGTTAGTAAAGAAGTTAAGAAATCATATTTAAGAAATCATGAACTACCCGGGGCGGGCTAATCAAACAAGATACGCGAGAAATTAATCGCCGCTGTTTTTTTCGGTTTCAATTCCGGGATCTTTTTTTTGTTGACTAAAAAAATGGGAAATACATACACCAGGGTCAGGACCAAACAAAAGGTTGTAATCACCCAAATAATCTTTTAAATCCTCCCATCCAACTGCAGGTTGAACAACAATATCTAAGTCATCCTTATGAAGTTCTAAAATTTGATTCATTCTGCTTAAATCAACACAAATACCTTTTCTGGTTGGGATAAAATGACCCTCTAATGAAGTACCTCCAGTGAATGGAACAACTGGGATTTTATACTTATGACAAATCTTCAAAATGTCTGAAACTTCTTCTGTTGATTCTGGATAAACTATTAAATCTGGACGCTGATCTTTGGTAGCATGATGTGTAGACCAATAAGTATCTGAATGTTGATCCAATTCAGACTTATTGTTTGACACTTTAGTTTCTCCTAATAACAGAGTCAATTCCGCAATTGCTTGAGTTGGATCGCCATACTTTGGTGAAAGTACATCTGATAATGGGGTTATAGAAGTAGATGGGAATAGGTAAGTAGGAGGGTTATTGGCAACTTTGAAAGAGATGTAACCAGCACCCAAAAATGACCCTAATAAAAAAACAGCACTTGTTTTCCAAAAAGATGATTTGGATGAGTTTGTGTTAGAGTTATCAGATGATTCTGGACTACGTGTATGAAAAGAAGCAGAAATTGTATGAACTCTTGAAGTGGAAATCTTTCTTGCAACAAATAGGTTGCTCTTGCTCCATGGAACTTTGGAAACAGGTTTCAATGGGTATCTCGCAAGCATTATGAATTTCTGTTGCAAAAGACTGAATAGAAGAATATTGAAAAACTTTATAAAAGATCAACTATGGGAAAAACGGCAAGTTTAAATACTTTCAACTCAACGACATCTAAAAAAGTTTGCTTTGAAAGAGTGTGAGTGGTTAGCTGATATTCGATATTAATGCGTGGGGAAATTCGGGATCCCACCGCCAATCTCGCTTAACTATGGCAGTCTCTTCTCTGTTTTTTTCGTGGGGGAGGGGGGGGGTCTTTTCAAAAGTGTGGGATACAAAAATATTATAATATCATATTTATATCGAAATTATAATTAAGCTATATATATCTATAAAGAAACACACAGCAAAAGGTATACGTACACATATAAAAAAACAAAAAAAAAGATGTCATAAAATTGTGAAGAGGAGACTTAACAAAAAATTACATGAAATCGTCATCACTCAAGTCACCAGCACCTCCCATGAAATCATCCAAATTGTCCTTTTTAAAGGCACCACCAACATTAACCATACCTTTAGCTTTCTTTTTACCTGCTCCACCAGTTGAAGTACCACCAGTTTTCTGTAATCTAGCTTGTCTTTCTTCTCTAGTCTTCTGTGTAATTAAAGCATTTAATGTAGAAACAACTTTTCTAGTTTGAGCAAGATCTAAAGGTCCACACAAGTCTCTAATCAAATCGATTGCTAATGCATTTGAATATTGTAATTGGGATCTTTTAGCTAATGGTGTTAAAGTAGCACTCAAAGATTTTCTTAGTTTTTCATAATCTTGTTTAGTCTCAACATCGAATATAGGATGAACTGTTAATGGACTTTCTCTGGTTAACTTGATTTCTTTCTTTTTGGCTTCTTGTTCTGCAGCTAATTGTTTAGCTCTTGGATGTTCATTTGCCATTCCTAAACTACCAAATAAATCAGCAGCATTATTCAAATCAGAATTTAATTCAGCTTCTCTTAACATTTGAGCTCTGGTCTTTTCATCAACGGTATCAATTTCCAGTAACTTTTTTTCACTGCTGGCTTTCTTTTTACCTTTTTTAGCAGTAGTAGGTTTCTTAGTCTTTGCTTCTGAAGCAGCTTTCTTCTTAGCAGCTTCTTCATCAGAATCAACATCCCATGATTCTAACACTGCTTCATCATCTCCAGCTTCATCTTCCCATGAAAAGGCTGTATCTGCTTTACCAGAAGAGGTAGGCACATCAAAGTCATCGTCACCTAATCACAAATAAAAAATTTTATCATTGTTAGTAAATCATAATGTTTTTCAAAAAATGTTTTCCTGAAACTTGAGAGAAGAAATTTTAAATTATATCACGTACTCCAAGACATTTTTTAAAATATATAGTGTTGTGTTTTGTAGTAAGGTTGTTATAGGGTGAAGTTCATCTCAAAACTATTCAATATATTTAGGTTTTAATTGTCTTGTGTCTCAAATTGTTCACTAAGAGAATATTTGGCATGCGCACGTCTCAGTTCGTCCGATTAGAGCGGTTCCATCAAAGATCAAGTTTTTTCCTAGCTTAATTTTCTTTTGTATAAAGTTGGAAAATGAAACCACAATCTACTCGTATAAGACATTTTTATACTTATGATTTGCTAAACTTTAAAAAAAAAAAAAAATACAATTATGGAGCACTAGTGTGGTATTTGTACTCTAGTGACAGTATTTTACAAGATTGGCAGCCATATAACTCTTCATCTGATTCAAACGACCAATTCAATTTTTAAACTCAATAATCCACTATTTAGATCTAGTCAGTGATTATATAATTTTTGGACAAATCGGAACTTACTTGCCCAACAGTCATAAGCTTGGTATTTTTATTTTGTAATTAGGGAATGTTATTCTTGATTCTGTGTATTCTATTATCTTCGTAGTAGTGAAATGTTTCTTTTTTGATTTTTTTTGCTACTTGAATTGTGGCTACTAAGTTTTTTTGAACATCTTCAAATTGAAGGAATGAATAAATGTAGGTTCGCTTACACTTTCTACTTTTCCTTGTTTGATGTTTTATATATATCAGTGGTAATAGCTTATACTTAGATCCTTAAGAACGAATAGTCATTACCTTCTCATATTCTACCTGATTTATATCCATTCTCTGGTATATATTTCAACAAATTAAACATGCAATAGAGCTACCACACTATTTTCTTGCTTCCAAATTTTTTCCGTTAACAAAAAAATATCGCTGCTCGTGGTCCAGATGAGTCTTTCAGGTAAAACTAAACATAAGTAGCCTAAGTGATTTTTCGTAATAATTTTTTGAAAAGAGTCATATATAGTGCCTTATATTACTATACCTATATATATATATACATAATCAGAAAACCAACTCTTATCTTCAACGTGACCAATAGTTCTTTTCTCTTAAAGCGCTTTTTTTCACCTCGTTTGATGGTTTCTATAAAACTTAACAAGCTCGACCCTATTCATCTCATAGACTTTAGAATTGATCTAGAAGTTGGTGTTTCTGCAGGTACAACAACTGGTCTAAGTCATCATTCTAATCTATTTCAGCGAGCTACTAGGGAGGAGACAGTAGGATCGGAATGATTAGCCGTCACCACTACCCCTACAAATGATATCTTTGATGATGGTTTTGAGTATCCTGAGTATAGCACCCAAGGGTGGCTAGTAGTCTTTGGCGCCTTCATTGGATTGATTCCAACATGGGGTATATTTAATTCTATGGATGTTTTACAAACCCAAATATTAGAAAATAAATTGGCTAAAGTTGATACAACTACCGTTTCGTGGATTTTTTTTTAATATATACTTGTTTAGCCCACTTTTTCTGATAGAAATGGTACTAGATGGCTAATTTTTTTAGATGCCACCCTATCTGTTGGATCTCTATCAGCTCTTAGTAGCTGTACAAAACTTTATCAATCAATTTATTTTAAGTTTTGGTGTTGGTTATGGGCTCCTTATTTATCATTTAATTGGTGCTGTTTCTCATTATTTCCCTAAAAAGCAACGTGCCACAGCTATTGGAATATCTGGTACAGGAGGATGTGTGGGTGGTGTCCTTTTTCCTGTAATGTTAAGAAAATCTTATGTCACCCTTGGATTCATATATATGGTCAATGAGATTAGTTTCTTTAATTGATGCAATTTGCTTGACTGTTGCCTTTTTACTTGTTGAAGAAAGAACATTAACTGAAAAGACAAATCTATCTGTTAAAGAAAAAATGAAGTTGTATTCACTAAAATCCTTTGATTTCAAAGGATTGATCTCAGATAGACGTTATATGTTTAATGTGTTGGGTTGCATATTTGCTAAAATGACTGTTATCATTCAAGTTCATATTTTTCATTCATTACTGTTAAGAATGGGTTCATTTCAACTGATGCATTTTTATTGTTTTTGCAATTTTTGGAAGACATTTGTCTGGTATTGTTGCTGATAAATGGTTTCTACTGGTATTGCTGATTTAATAATTTGGTTACCTTTTGAATCCAAGGCTCCTGCTCTTTGGGCATATTATATTTTCTATGGGTTCTTCTATGGTGAATTATTTTCATTAATTTCAACCTGTTGTTCTCAAATAGTGAAGGCAGACATTTTTAAATCTCGTTATGTAACAATGTATGCCGTTATTGGTCTTTGTTTCTTAAAATGTATACCTGGAGCATCTGCTATTATTGGTAATGGTTTCAACTATTCTAGAAATAATCCGTTCATTATCTTAATGGCACTCCTAAGTTTGTTAATCCTGGTTTTTACTTTGTTGAAGTATGAGTGTTGGTATGACATTGAGAAAATTTTAATTGATTTGGCTTCTTTATTAAGATAATCCCTTATCGATAATTCACATTTATATTCTTTTTAATCTGAATTCCCCTATTTGGCTTTTATTATAGATGTATAATCCACACTGCTTTCAAAAATAATACTCTCTTCAGTTAGAACATTTTACTTTGTTCAATTTGGTTCAAGGTCTAAATGAGATTCATCTTAAATGGTATATTAGATTTTTTCTCTAGTGAATATTGATTTTGTCGCAATAGGTAATTATTATTCACCTGTATTAATTAAAAATCATTATATGCTAGAACAGTTAGTTATCTTATGATAATTTAGATGATTTGTTTTATTCAAATACAAGAAGCAATTTTGTGATATCTCTGTATACTATTTTTTCGTTTTATGGCACCCCCTTCTTAAAGAGACGATCCATAATATATCTTACTCATGGTGTTAACTGTATATTACAACTTCAGACAACTTCTTAAGTCAATAGGTTAGTTACACTACCAACCTCAAGAGGATGTTTATTTACAGTTGTACCAAAGACTAGATCCTTGTTCTCCTGCTGTATTTAAACGCCGTTAGTTAGATATTCTGTTGGCTGGGATTTACATGCTATACCCCGACATAAACCTATTAATTATTTCTTCACTATATGAGTTTGAAAGTAAATACTTCTGGTACCCTTTTTAAACCCCATTCGTAAAAACATGGAAGGGCATGAAAGCCGGAGTAATTGTAAAATTCAATATAAAAATTGGTTGGAACTAGTTTTTCTCAATTCAAGTTGATTTTGTTCAACTTTTTTTTTCACAAAAATATATTTTATTAAATAGTGGATATTAACTCATAGACCGCTTAATTTGGTGGTTATAAACACATGTAGTTTGAAATATGGGTTATAATATTCAATTATACTGAATGATACATCGAATACCCATATTGAAGTCTTATTTTGTTATATTTGACAAGAAAAAATTTGTGTAATAAGTAAAGTGAACAGGACTGTTTATTTGAGTTTTAGAACATATAAGTTATTAGCCAAATGATAATGCTTATGTTTCTTTTATCTGATTTATCAATTTAAACCTGGCTTTCAAAGTCCAGTATTAATATTCAAAATTAGTGTGTAAACTTATGTTCAGATTCCACTCCAAAGGGTACACATCATAAAATTATAACTTATGAAGAATAAATCTCATATATATAATAAAATTGTCCTAATATGCAATAGTATGCAATAAATATTAAGATTAATTTTTTATTTGTTTTATTCAAATTGGCTGATCAATCAATATCTGCTCAGTTAGAATTATTGGTGATGGTAGTTGTTAGTGTTAAAACCAATTTCATGTTGATGATATTTGATTATCTATTTAGAGGCTATATAATCCTTTTTTGTTTTTATCTCTATATATTACATAGTCTCTTATAGAACCAATCGGAATATATTCTCATCTCCCTCTCCTCTCCCTCTCATCAGGAACAAATAAAACGTTAACCTTAACAATTATTGCATATTATTGCAATTGATTCAGATTTACAACCAGATACCCAAATAATCTCCATTTCATCTCCACTTTTGATGACTTCTTAATTTAAAGTATGATGATTAATGACCTGAATCACGTACATGATAAACTTCCAGATTCCTTTCAAAACCGTACTGGTTGTATAGTGTAGTGGTTATCACTTTCGGTTTTGATCCGGACAACCCCGGTTCGAGTCCGGGTACGACCTGTTTTTATATTTTATATTTTTTCATTTGATTCAATTAACAAATTACCTTTAACTCCACACTTCAAGACAGTTTTATGATATTCTAGATTAAGATTTATTCATAAACTCCCATTGAGGCTATAAATTATACAGATCTGATTTGCAGTGGCATACATAGTTTTCTTCATTAGGTAGCTAAAATTAAACCTCAATTTTTTTTGTTGAGAATTATTATTTTTTACAAGTTTGACTTTTTAATAGATTTGATGAATATTGAGTTCAGTAGATGAATCATTAAGTAATGAAGTTTACTATTGTAAATTTCAAAAGCAATTCAAAAGTTGGTTAGTTGTAAAGTAACATTGTTACCTAAATCGAAATTGAAAGTTGACTATCTAATATGGAACCCTTCAGATTCTTTTAATGAGATAAATATATATAAGATTAATAAATTTTACTGAATAATAAACGGATATCATTAGTGTGACTGATTTTTTACAAGTGGATAAAATATATACTTTTGTTACAAAAAACCTCAATTAATTGATACATACCGTTACAATGTTGTAAGCATATATTTTCCATTAGAAATAAGCCTAATCTGCCTTTGATCTTTGAATAGCTAATATTGTCATTCTTTCTTAAAAGTTCTATTCTTGCTTGGTCCAAAAGGGGTGAATATATCAATAATTTAAATCATTCTGATGCTGATGCTGGTGCTGAAACTAGTATACACCCGTGCATCAGATATAACCCAAAAAAGGGTATAAATTCAAGTCATAAGGGTAAGAACTCTTCAAATTGTTATCAATTGAACCAGGATCTATATATGGTAACTTTGTGAATATGAATACTTGGTACATTAGTAAGTGAACCAAAATCAGAATTAACATAAGGACTCATAAGGACTTATATAAGTTTTTTCTTATCCTTAGATAAGTTTGTTAAGAGTTGCTGACATTTCATGGGCATCTAAAAGTATTTTTTCACTTTAATGCTAGTTTTTGAGAAATGTTCGACTAAGTTGTTCACTGTTTCACTGTTTGTGAGAAAGGTAAGAACAAGACATCTAGGTTGGTAGTTTATTTTAAAAATATTGGTTTGAATGCCTGAAATCTTGTTTATAAACAGTTTTATTGATTGCATATAGATGAACTTCATCACACCTGATCTTTTTTATTTCTATCACTGAATTTGACTGACTATCTAAATTATTTAACCGAAGTGCAATACCCATTATTAATTGTGTATCTGATGTTTTGGGTAGTACATCAGAAGAATGTTGTCTATAATATTCAGTAATGATCTCAAAATAGCTTTAATTTCTTTGCCAATACAGTCTGCCAAAGCATCAATGTTTCTTCACAAAAGACCTCCTAAGAAACTATATTGTATTTGGTAGGAGGTAAAATACAAACGAGAAAATTGACCCTTTTTTGAACTTATAGCTTTATTTTTACATAGTTTAATTAATATTATAACTACCATTTTTTCAAGATTATTTGTTTTCAACATATTAATATATCAAAATCTTAAGATTGTTTGTAATCCTATTTATTGTACAGGTGAAAAAGCGTGGGCGTGCGCCAACCAAACCAGAAATCTTCTTCTCATTTTGAGCTGGAAACGGGAAACAGGAACCAGTGGGTCGGCCTACTTGGGCAATTTCACCTGGTTTTTGATCCAATTTGACTTTGTTTGATTTATTCTTCTCTCACAATATTCTAGGTTTTATTTTTTTATAACCATCAAAATCTTCACTTCCATCCAACTGCTTGTTTAAATTTAGATTTCCCACAAAATTTTAAATTATTCAAACTCTTTTTCAACAGTCGCCCTAATTTTGATCTCTTATCACTATAATTTATAAATCTACAATACTTATCAACAAGTACTATAAAATATGAGTGGCGAAGCTTGGTTATTTATATTAGCAGTTATTGTCAATGCTATTAATTTGTTTTTACAAGTTTTCTTTACTATCATGTATAGTGATTTAGAATGTGATTACATTAATCCAATTGAATTATGTAACAAATTGAACAAATATATCGTCCCAGAAGCTGGTATCCACGGCGTTTTAACTTTACTATTCTTAATTAATGGTCACTGGTTTACCTTCTTGTTAAACTTACCATTATTGGCTTATAACGCCAATAAAATTTACAGTAAGAATCACACTTTGGACGCCACTGAAATCTTTAGAACTTTATCTAAGCATAAGAAAGAATCATTTATTAAATTGGGTTTCCACTTGTTAATGTTCTTTTATTACTTATACAGAATGATTGCCGCTTTAATAGCTTCTGACTTATAAGTAATTGTATAATTGAACTTATCTATCTCACAGCCATTCAAAGTTGACAATACTACAACAGTGATACTTCTGATTCATCTACATTTCATTATCTTGTTTCTCACCAATTACACACCAATTTTATCTTTTGACATTAAATTGTATATTATTGGTTGTGGTTGTATTGATTTGGTTTAATAATTTTCTTTATTTTATTTCAATATACAATTCTTGTGAAAGTCTTTCCTATTTTTTTCCTTTTCTTTTGAGATGAATTAATTATCAACTGGATTACTTTCTCTTGATTAATATTTTTCTACCCACCTTTTATTATTATTATCTTTTTTCTTCTGTTTTTACAATTTTTTTATAACTTTTGTTATTTTATTATTTCTACTTTTCTTAGTTTGAGTTTATTATTTGCCTTTAATGTCAATCAACCATACAGTAAACTATTCTCTTTTAATATGGTAAGAATTAAATAATATTACAATTGTTTTAATATAGAATACAAAATAACTAATAATACACTTATGCAGGTATATATATATATAAATATGTAGAAAAAATTCTTTTTGAGGAAAAAATAAAGCTAAAAAGGATCACAAAATATTTTCATTTAGATCTTTTAACCTAAAATTAACAGATTTTAGTTTTTCAAGCAATCCATGATTTGGATCAGTCACTGAACTTAACTGATCTAACTTTAGCATGACTAAATCTAATTTTTTGCTTTTCTGTTCTTCATCAGTTCTATTTTCTTTATTGTTAGAATCTGATAATCTCGATCTTTTTAATGCTAGTAATTTATTATAAACTTTCAGTTTATCATTATAATTTTTCTTTAATCTTAAAAAATTGTTTCTTTTTTCATTCAATTTAATATTAATTTCATTTCTTTCTTCTCTAATTTCAAATATCTTAGATCTATTTAAATTTTTTTCTCTATTAATCAGAAGAATATCTTGAATTATTAAATTATTTGTTAATTGCAAGTCAATCAAGGAATCAAAATAATTACATACATTATCTTTATAATTAGCTAAAAAAACACCAAGTTTTCTTTTCATTGCAGGTGAATTCATATGTTCAAAATTATTGGTGAAAACTTCTAAATTATGACTTGAAAAATAATCAGCTAACAATTGATTAATAACATCAATTGTTAATAATTTTGTTTTATTTGATGGTAATCTTCTATATTTCACATCAATTGATGTAACTTTTTTTTCTTGTTGATCTTGTACTTTCTTTCTAGCTTGAACTTTTTTATCATGTTTTTTTGATATTTTTTCAACAGTTTGATTGATTACTTTATTAGTTATATTCTCTTCAACTTCTTCAATTTCATCATCAGAAGGTTCTTCATTTTCAAAATGTTCTGAATTTTGTTGTATTATAAGCTGTTGTGAATTAATCTCTTCTTTTTCATCTTGGATTTTCTTAAGTGCTTCCAATTTTTTCAATTGATTTTCAGCATGTTTCTTTCTAATTTTTGAAACTGGGGTCATTGATTGTCTTGCATTCTTCTTCAGTTTTTTCATATTCCTGATTGGTGTTTTAGCAGGTGTCTTAACAGATAATTTCCTCTTTTTAGGTTTAGGTGTAGGTTCATTATTTTTATCATGATCTTGATCTGGTTCAGACTGTGGTTCCTGATCTGTGTTATTGAATTGATTAGGAATGATTACAACTTGTGGGATAGCCAACCTTGGCGATCTTCTTAACGTTGAGACAGGAGCAGCAGTAGCAGGTGTTTGTGGAGTGTTTATAGAGGCCCATCTAAGGGAGGAAACATTCCTTGGGGTTCTAACAATTGGTTCAGGTAGTACAACTTGAGGAGTAGCAGTACTACTACGCGTTATTTTCCCAATTGGAAGTTGAACAGGAGTTCTAGGAGTCCTTGGAGTTCTTGAGATTTTTGGAGTTTTAGGAACTAATTTCGAAAGGAAATTTGGCGCTAGAGTTTTTTGAGAATTAATTGATTTAATTGGAGGTTGAGATATAGATACATTATCTATATGATTGTTATCATCATCTGAAGTAGGATCATCATGAATGGAAGCAGTAGCACTCGCTTGGAAAGGAGATATAAGAGAATCCAAAGCGGGAGTAGAAGGAGAAGAAGAAGAAGATCGTCTCGAACTAGATATGACAGGGGTTCTTGTGATTTTAGGTGACTTTCTTATTGGCTGTTGTTTTGGTGTGAGTTGTTGTTTTGGAGTTTGAGAATGAATTTGATGTTTGGGTAATTTTTTTGGAGGAAGTGTTATGACAATATCATCCAAATTAACATGCCTCCTTGCAGAACCTCTCTTTCTAGATTCTTTTCTAGATTCTCTAGATTCTCTAGATAGCATGGTTTTGCTGATAATTTATTTATTTATTTTCAAGGGAAAGAAAATATCTAAAACATCTAAAACAGCTAGACGTGTTTTACATAAAAAAAACATAAGCTTAGATAAACCCGTGCACCTCGCCACGCCACGGAATGTGAAGAAATTTAAAGCGAAAATGAAATAAAAATGAAAACGGTTTTCAGAAGAACAGAACATAGTTTCCCGTTTGCCTTCTTCTTATTCTTGTTCCATTTTACATACCCACAACTTATCCACCCCAACTGGTCTAGGTATATATTCTGAAGGTTTTGCTAAACACTACTCACAGATTTTATTTATTAACCAATTCCAATTCCTCCTCATCCTAACTACACTCAGGATCACATATCATCCAAGTTTCCCCATTCTCATCCCCTGGCCCAAAGCCACGCTCTCACAACAAATAGTACAATTCATTGCTTTTCTGTTCTTTTGTTTGTTTCAATTGATTTTTCAGTTTATATCATTTTACTTCTGCCCAAATTATAAGTGTACGTTTTTGTTTCATACTGTTGTTCAACCTTGATAAATAACAACATCACATCACATCACATCACGTCACACCAAATCCGTATTTAATTTTTTTCTAGATACTCATTCTCAAGAATTTTTTTTTTTTTGGTATCGATCAAATCTATCGTATTAGCTTTACACACGTTTCTGTTCTTGCTTTATGTCTGAATTAAGTCAATCTTCTATTTCAATGTCTGAAACTGAAAGACAACAATCAAGTCAAGCCACTTCTGGCTCAATGGATAATCAAAATCCTCCTTCTTCTCAATCTGATTACTTGTCAAGCGCCATTCCATTACCAAAACCTCCTGAAAATCCTGCCAATACTGTTCCTTCTAAAACTTTATGGATGGGTGATATAGAACCTTGGTGGGATGAAGATTATGTTCTTCAAATCTGGCAAAAGATGAATAAAAGAGTTCAAGTTAAAGTTATTAAACCTAAACAAGGACTTTTAATGCATCAAATAGCTAATAGCAATGGTCAATCTAATTTTTCTCATTCAGGTTATTGTTTTATCGAATTTGATTCTCCAGAGGATGCAAATGAAGCTTTAACTTTGAATGGTTCAATGATTCCTAATTCAAATAATAAATTATTTAGACTAAATTGGGCTTCCGCTGCAACTTTAAATTCTCAAATTGCTCAAACCCCTGAGTATTCTTTATTTGTTGGTGATTTATCTCCTGGTACTACTGAAGCTCATCTATTAGCTTCATTTCAATCACATTTTGGTTCAATTAAAACTGTTAGAGTTATGACAGATCCTGCTACAGGTTTATCCAGATGTTTCGGTTTCGTTAGATTTAGTAACGAAGATGATCGTAAAAGAGCTCTTGTTGAAATGAATGGCAAATGGTTAGGAGGCAGACCAATTAGAGTTGCGTTAGCTACTCCAAAGCATCAAAACATGTACCATAAAAATGCCCAAAATGCTGCTGCCGTTGCTGCTATGTCTGGTGTTCCAATTGATCCAATGGAACAACAAAATATGTATATGGCTGCTGCTGTTGGTGGTCAAATGCCACCACCTCCGATGGGATATTATGGTCCTCCACAAGGATTTGGTGGTCCAAATGGTTCTCCAAATAATCAACCTGTTGCAGCTGCAGCTGCAGCTCAAGCTTTTAATGATCCAAACAATACCACTGTATTTGTTGGTGGATTATCAAGTGTTGTCACAGAAGAAACCTTAATGAGTTTGTTTGAACCATTTGGCCAGATCATTCATGTTAAAGTTCCACCTGGAAAAGGTTGTGGTTTTGTAAAATTTACAAGAAGAGAAGATGCTGAACAAGCAATTGCTGGAATGCAAGGATTTATAATTGGCGGCTCTAGAATAAGATTATCATGGGGTAGATCGAGCAATAGAAACCATCAACAACAAATGATGATTGCCGCTTCCGGTGCAAACCCTTTATCTAGGGCTTCTTTTGATTTTGCTGCAAGTGTTCAACAACCTTCAATGACTCAAAATCGTCAAACCGGTGAGGCTTATGGATCATCTAATCAACAAGGTGGAATGGTTGGAATTCCAGCAGGAATTGCTCCTGCTCCAATCTTCTATGATCCATACTTTGGTTCAGGCGCTAATCCAAATGCTTCAACTACAAACCACCCATCAAGCTCTATGGATAATTCAGAATTACAACAAGGTAATGGTGCTCCACAACAATTTGCAATTGATCAAAATGGCCAATACATGTATTTAGCTGCTGCACAACCATTTTCAAATGCTGTGATGCCTGTTGGAATGCCAGCTGGTGATAGCGAAGGAGGATTTAATGATGAGAGTAACTCTAACGCTTAAACAAGATTTCACAACTTCCTTAAATATTAAAATGAATGGCTAAAAATTAATATAACAAAGAATTTTATTGACAAACTTGATTGATTAAGAATATTCTATAGATAAAGTGATTGTTGTTGTTACGTTTTGCTCAAATTATTATTTTTTTTCACTCTTCTATTTCAGCTTGGCCTCCTAGGAAAAAGTTCTTAATATAGTGATTCCAAATTGTATTTTTTTCAATTTTGCTTTTCAAAGTTTTCAGTGATTATTATCATCGCTATTACTGTTACTACCACCTTCATTCATCCTGCTACTTAAATTATTTTTTCGTTTTTTTGATTGTTTATTGTTACTTTATCATTCATTCTTACTCTACCTCGGTTTTATTTTCTGCTTATATGGGTTTCAATTTTTTTTAATTAGTCTCATGGCCCCCCTATTACTTATTTGTTGCTATTCTGTTTTTTTTTTATTTTTATTTTAATTTTTATTTTTATTTTTATTTTCATTATTTTATTTAAATTATGCTACTGTGTTGATTAGTTTATTTTTCGTTCATTTTTATTTTTATCTGTGTTTTCATTCTTTTGAAATTTTGAAGTTTTTGATATTTTTGTGTGATATCCGTTTTTAAGTTTTTTTGTGTCATAGTTTCGTTCTTTATCTTTAATTTTTTTAATTGGGGTGTTGGTTTCTTTCTTTTCAATTTTTTTTATGTCTTGTTTCCCTTTTGACGATGTTGCTATTGGTTTCTTTCACAAATTACTCTATTATTTTTAATTTTTCCAAACTATTTTTTTACCGATACATTATTTTACTCTATATTTTGAACTTTCTCCATATTTACGGTTTTTTTTACACCCTTTTATATCTGTTGTCTTGTTGTTGCTAGTGCTTTGATGTTTAATAATTGTTTTTATTGCCTTGTCTTTTTATTGTTTTCGTGATTTATTTTTATAATTTCTATTCTATCTTCAATAATATGATATGAACTTTGACGCTTATACTTTTTAACTTTGTTTATTTGTTTTGTACCCGCTGATTTTATTTGTTAATTTATTTTTACACTTTCTTTTTTTATTATTAATTATATTCTTCGGTTTGCAAACATATTCTTGTGCAGTAATACATGAATTTCTTTGGTATATTAAAAACATTTTGAAACAAAATAGAATATGTAGAATGTAGCTTATACTTATAAATCAATCTTTTTAGGCAAATCAGGGTATAATTTAAGGATTTTATCAATTTTATCTTTATCCATTTCACACCATTCTTCAATTGAATAAAAATCAGTGATTTTCTTATTCCACTCCATTCTAGTCTTAATGGTTTGATTTTCTTCACCTGGATAAACCACTTCTTTCAATTGTTTTCTCAAATAACCCAACGAAGCAACAGCATTATCTACATTTAATTCATCAAATATAGGTTTCAACTTTTTAATTTTCAGTCTGTTTGCAAATCTAGGAGATTTACCATTTGTACTGATCATTAATTGTAAAAAACCTTTTCTATAAACAGAACCAAAGTAAAAATCACAACTTGCTGGTTTATCAGCTAAATTAACATTTAATCCTAATCTTTTAGAATGATAATAAATTAATAAACTCAATTGATAGTCATTAATTGCAGTTAGTACCATTGAGAACTTTTCATTACGATCGAAATTATCGATTAAATTAAGAATTTCTTTGTTTTCTAAAGTTATTGAATCATTTGTAATGTTATTCAATTTAGATCTAGTATTTGTTGTTTCGTACATTGTTAAATCTTCAATTTTAAATTCTCTTTCTGCTAGTTTTTCAATGAGACCAAGTTCATTATATTTGTGTAAAAGTGGATCTATTTCTTTACCTATAATTGTGATTTTAGCATTAGCTTGTAATAAATGATTCACTCGAGATATAGCCACATCACCACCTCCGACTACTAAAACATGCTTGTCTATTTGTTTAATGAAATTCTTGTTAGTAAACTAATGGAGATCTATTTAATATGGCATATTGCGGAGAATAAAAACAATACAATAGTAGTGTGACATACTTTTAACTTGCCATGCTAGCATTAAAGAACCATCTGGTTGTGGAATTTCAATATTATCAAGATTTCCTGACATTCAAATTAGGTTTTTTTGTATTGTTTAGTTAAATTAAATACATTAAATAAATTGGTTGATAAGAAAAGAGATCTCTTCCATATTTTATTTTTCGCTCCCCAGATCTAAGATGACCAGTATGACGATATCTTTTCTCCATTTTAGTATAATGTAGGATAAAGAAAAGAACAATTGACAATAAATATACTAAATTAAAATATATAGAAAACGGTATTACATACACAACCTATCTTATCTATTTCTTTTTGGCGTTGAAAAACGACATCAATGATGATTGCTTCTTAGACGAATTAGTACCTTTACTTGAAGCGGTATTTTTCTTAATCGAAGAAATTGTATGACCTTTTGGAGTATCTGTATTTCTTTTTGCCTCTGGAGCAACATAGTTTTTAGATTTAGTAATGACTGTAAACCCATTTTCATCAACAGTTTTAATGAATTCTTGAGTTGATTGGAAATCTTTATTTTCAGATTCTGAATCGACAGTTGGAGACTTGGATTTATCAATTTTTGCTGTAAATTTTTCAATAGAATTTGAAGGTTGTTTATTAGATGTTTTTGAAGTGGATTTATTAACAGATTTTGAGCCTGCCGATTTTTCAAGATCTTTATTAACTTCTTTTTCTTCTTTTTCTTCTTTAGAAACATCAATAGAATCAACTTTACTCATATTGGAATCGTCTTCATCGCTAAATCCAATATCATCAAAATCATCATCATTGAAGAAATTCTTCATCTTCTCCTCAGCTGCTGCTTTCTTTTGTTGTTTTTCCTTTATTGTTTCAACTTTTGTTCTCTTGACAGGACGTGCTTCCTCAATATCATCTTTGTCATCATTGAAATCATCAATTACAACTTTATTTTTTGCTTCGTTCTTACGTGATGTATATAATGATCTACTAGGTTCTTCCTTTTTATTGTTTGAATTATTTATGGATGATTTGGGCTTGGAACTAGTTTTTCTAGATATATATAGAGACGAAACACCTGAAGATTCCAATTTAGTTTTGGTAGTGGTTGGGTTGACTGGCTCAGTTGCTGATTTCCTACCACTTGGTCTAGGAGCAGGCTCATTTGTTTCAGCTTGCTGTTGCTGTTGTTGTTGTTGGTCAAGTTGTGTTGATTCTGATTTTATTTCAATATCTTTTTCAGATATTGAGGTGGCAGTTTTGGTACGTAAAACGCCCCAAACATCACAATTATTTTCTGTATACTCTGATTTCAAACTTAGATTAACAGCAACTATATTATTAAAAGACAAACTGGAATTTGAATTAAGAGCATAGACAGAACAACTGTTAAGACAGTCAAATATTTTTTTATCTTGTTCTAAAGATTCCAGTTTAGAAAGTTTTATTAAATTACCGCCTTCTGAAATCCCAGTAAGAACGTATGTAGGATTGATATCTTGTTTATCCTTATGAAACTTCTCATAGTATTTTTTAAGAACATCTTTTGCTGTTGAATTGGATAGTTTGAAAGATCTTGAGAGAACTTTGTACGTGATTGGCTTGTTGTCGGAGAAAAGGTACTGTGAGATGAGATCAAACTCTTCTTGAAATGAAGACATGGTCTAACAAATTGGAGGATATATGTGTAATTATATGAATGAAATTAGGCAACGATTTAAGAGAAATCGCAATAAATATACAAATACACGTTATGTTGAAAAGCTACAATCGCGTTTATTATGTACCAAACCAAAAAAATAGAAACAGCTCGAGTTATTTTGACAAATTATTTTGACAAATTATGGAGATGATTTCATTTTAAATACAGGACTTGAAACTATAGTTAATTCTGAAATTTCTAAACATTCTGACAAAAGTTTACAATGCTATATAATAAATAAATCAAAAATGGTAAAACGTCAACGTGTACAATATATTAAAGAAGTATAACTAAAAAAACATGATAAGTTGTCACAAATAAGAAACAAGATGTATGTAATGAAGAATGAATAAATATAGTAACTAAAGAATATTATTATAATTAAATAAAATAAATAGATCTAATAGATAGCGAATCATTTCTTCTTTTCAGAAATCTCCTGATCAACATTCAAACCGGTATATTCACCCAACGATCTTTTGGTTTTTTCGTAGAAAGAGTGAATTCTTTTAGCGTTTTGAGATGTTAAATCTTCAGTATCTCTAATTATACTTTCCGTATTTTTAATTAACTCAGTTTGTTTGTTAAACAATGAAGGTAGCTTTTCTTGTTCCACAGCATGCAACCAACTGAATGTATTTGCAAAAGTAGAAGGTAAGAAAATCTTAAAAGCTATTAATCCAGTAACTAAAGGAACAGTAGCTCTAAAAACAAAATTCTTTCTTCTAGTCAAGACCAAACCTGAGAGAAGACCAGTTAGAACATAAAGTGAATTTGGAAATAATTCTTCTCTCTTATCATGTAACGAAGATAGTCTATCTGTAACTGTTTTTTCAGCTTTGAAATATTTTTCAGAACCTTCCAAATAAACCTGTTTGGATTTTTCTAGATTTTGAACCAACTGTAATCTAGCAGCTTTGATTTTATCTTCTAAAAATGAAGTTGTCTTCTTTTGTTCTTCAATTAACTTTGGTAATTTAGCTTCTTCAGTTGGTTCACCTGGAACTGTCTGACTTGTATTTGTTTCATAAAATTGTCTTTTAGAATCATTTCTCAAAAGTGTAGATTCAGAATTGATATATAAAAAAGATGATCCTATAATGGATAAGCCAAGCTGTTTGAGATATTTATGGAGGGTTAGGTTAGTACATTCAATTTTTTGATTGATGGAAGAGTATCACTCTGCTTGAACAATAACTCAAAAACACATACTTTGGTAGAAAATCTAGAAGCCATAATGATAGTTGTAAGTGATGGATATCTTCCGATCAATTTTGCCAATTTAGCTATCTTTTGGTTGGTTAGTTTACTCTTTATTCTTTTTAGAAGTTCAAAATATTCGCTGAACTGGTGTGCCACATGCGCCACACTATTTTACCCTGCGCCTGACACACTCTTATTTAGGAAGATACCCCGAAATTCAGATTAAAACACTCCGGTTGCCCTATATAAATTGTTCTTTTTTGCCTTTTTCTTGTAATACCACATAAAACACTAAGAAACAGCTCATTAAGATTACATTGAACAAAATGGGATTTTTTGGATTACATAGACCAAAGAGTATTACTCCTAGTAATAATGCTGCTCCGATTGGTGGCCCACCGACTATTAGATCAATCTATCAAAATAGACATAATTTTGGTGTGAACTTTGGTTCTTTGTTTGTTCAAGAAAAGTTCATTTATGATAAGTTTTTTGTTGGAGATACTCAATATGAGTTAGATGCTATCAAGAAGTATATTAAGGAAAAAGGTGAAGATCAAACCAAAGCCGATTTAGAAGCTCATTGGATTAATTATTGTTCCGACGATGATTGGAAATGGTTACAATCTGTTGGTGTTACATCTATTAGAATTCCAATAGGATACTGGCACTACAATGCTTCATTAATGGATTTTAAATCTATTTCCAAAGTTTATTCAAATGCATGGAAAATTTTAATTGAACATTTCATTTTAAAAGCTTCACAATATCACATTTCGATTCTTGTTGATGTCCATGCCCTTCCTTTAGGTGCCAATACAGGTGATCATAGTGGACAAAAATTTGATTCACCTGGATTTTGGTCTGATAAATCAGCACAAAATACAATGTGTGAAGTTTTAGCCAAAATAGCAGGTGAATTAAGACAATTTGAAAATGTTGCAGGATTACAAATTGTTAATGAGTCTGTGTTTGATAATGATGCTGAAGGGCAAAGAAGGTATTATAGAAAAGCAGCTAATGCAATTAGGGAAACAAATAATGAAATTCCAATTATTATTAGTGATGGATGGTGGCCAGATCAATGGGTTAAATATATAAATGAATTTGGTGGTGGAGCTACAGGACTAGTCATTGATTGCCATATTTATAGATGCTTTTCAGATGATGATAAACAGAAGTCAGCTTCACAAATTATTTCGGAATTAGATTCATCCATTTTAACTAATTTATCTGGAGAAGCTGATTTAATGGTTGGAGAATATTCATGTGTCTTAGATGGAGATACATGGAGTAAGACTAATGGAGACAGGGGAAATCTTGTGAAACAATATGGTAATGCTGAAATTAAAGCATTTACTGAAAAAGCTGGATTTGGTAGTTACTTTTGGTGTTTTAAATTTGAACACGGCGATGGTGGAGAATGGGGGTTCGTTCCAATGGTTAATCAAGGTTGTATCCCAACTAGAAAAACTACAGTCAATTTACCTAGCGAAGATGATTTTAATAATACATTTAACGGAATATTTCAAGGGCACGTGAATTACTGGAATTCCCAGAATGCAAATGAAAAATGGGAACATTGGAGATTTCAAGAAGGTTTCACCACTGCATGGGCCGATTGCAAGGAATTTGCTGGATTCGATAATAGTAAAATAGGTAGATTAGTTGCATGGAAGTACGCTAGAAAACAAGAACATATCAATAAGAGAGGAGAAAGTTCATTTTTGTGGGAATGGGATCAAGGATTCCAACAAGCTGTTGATTACTTTAAAAATTTAACTTAATAGGTATTTAGTGACTTATCGGTAATGCTGATTATAGTTTTTCAGTCAATCAGACTATGTATTTTGTTTTTTTTTGTATTTTCTGGATTTTTTTGGAGGTTTACTTTTTTATAACTGTTTAATTTTTTTCATTCATTTATCATTCATTTATCATTCTTCATTTTAAAATTTGCTTTCTTACCAATTAAATGGATTGTAGTGTACTGAAGGCCAAAGGCTAAATCCCCAGTGCTCCCCAACATCCGTGCACTACCAAACGGAATTTCCGCTTTGAAGTTTGTAAACTTAACTTAACTTTACCACAAAACTGAACTCTTTCTTTTCAACTTGTAAACCAACAAGTTATTCCATGCAATTATCTCATGTCTACCAAAATGAACATGTATAACTTGATATCTGAGCCACTTTTGGCAGTGTCTTCACAACATTCGATTAGTGTGAAAAAGCCAAAAGATCTCATATACTATCTCCCCATACCTCAATCTTTGATCCAAAGAGAGTTAGTTGAATTGTTGATAAAACTGCATAGACCAAACTTTCTCAAGAATTTTTCATCAATTAAAGAAGATGCAATGGATATTGATGCTGCTAATTATTCCGGTGGCTATGATACTGAAACTGAAACGGAAGATGAAAAAGATCATAGTAAAGAAGCCATTAAAAATGATAATTCCAATGAAATTTTGGACCCCCAATCAATGCTTGAATTGTTCACTTCTAATGTTAAACAAATTATGAATCACTCAACCCTATTAGTCAATCATTATATTCCTAAAAATTTGTTATTATTGGATACCAAAGAAAATATCTTTTCTTCCTCGTTTAAATATAAGCGATTGGATGATATTTTGAATAAACTAATTCAACGTAAACAAACAAAAAATGTCATCATTACAGCTGCTACATCGCAAGAACTAGACTTAATTGAAAGTGTTTTGATAGGTAAGAATGGTCTACAGTACTATAGATTTAGTGGATCTTCATTATATTACGAACATCATGGATCTTTCAATTTTAATAAAGATTCTCCAGAAAGCGAAGATGAACTTCACATTAAAGCAAATACATCAGAGAGCTCTACAATGCTAGCTAAAGGAGTGTCTAAGAAAGGTAGAAAACCTAAAATTGAAACTAGTAAAGCGAAACAAGGAAGAAAAAAGAAATCTCCAGGTGCTAAGTCTGGTGAATCGAAAACTGGAGCTAAGCTTAAAAATAGCGGTGGTTCTACCAGTACTTATAATAACTCAAATAACTCAAACAATGGAAACGGCAACACTTATGGACATAATCATTCCAACTCTGCATCAAATTCTATCAATAGTAATATTTTGGGTTCTGCATCCCCAGCTCCAACTACATTAATCGGAGGAACAGGAGTTCGAGTTAAACACGGAGAAGAATACACCCCAAGAATTTCCAAAAATGATCCACTTTATGAAAAAGTAAAATCCAAGAACAATAATGAAAAGTTATCAGTTTACTTGATTGTCTCTAATCAATTGAAAAATTTAATTGAATTTGAAGAATTGGAAAGTGATATAATTATATCATTAGATTCAAAATTAAAACAAGTATCACCTAATTTTTCTATTCCAATAATTAAACCTATTGTTTTAAATTCAATTGAATATTTTGAAAATGTTTTGAAGAATCATGATTTGAAAGATAATTTAGACTATTTGAAACTATTAACTCAGTTAATTGTAGTCAACAGAACTAATGAATCTAAATTTCAAAATTTTGAGAGCCTAGATCGATTAACCGATTGGATTTCAAATCCCAACAAACTAGAATATCCATTTGAATTGAATTTACCAGAATTGCAAACTCCAGATGATTTGTCAGAACGATTTGAGAAATCTTTAATAAATTTAAAGTTTTCTAAAGTTTATGATTTACAAAACTATCAGTTTCATAACAATAAAAGTTTAGACAACTCTATTGAAAATGGTTCTGCTACGAAAAAGATTAAACTTGAAAATATAGAAGACATGGGCATATCTGACAAATTAACATTCAAGGATTATCAACATTACCTGGCCGATCTAGTTTACAATAGATTTCAAGAAGTTTTAAATTCAATTGATAGTAAACAGTCTGAATTACTAAAACTACGTGAAGATGAATCAGAAAGACAATTAGAAATGGAATTAAAGAATGTGAAGATTGGAGAATTTTTCAAAGCTGTACAAAGCTCAAACACTAAAATTGAAGGTTTAACTAGACAATCTGATAAATTGAAACTTGATAATGAAAATCTAAATACAATTTCAAAAACTTTATTTGAAAGAGT
Source organism: Ambrosiozyma oregonensis (nom. inval.) (assembly GCA_003706315.3). Taxonomy (NCBI): domain Eukaryota; kingdom Fungi; phylum Ascomycota; class Pichiomycetes; order Pichiales; family Pichiaceae; genus Ambrosiozyma; species Ambrosiozyma oregonensis (nom. inval.). The sequence continues at coordinate 139,334 of PPKY03000029.1, forward strand.
TGTGAAATACAAGAAAATTGTAACTTTAAATGATGAAGATGAAGGAAAACTAAAAACCGAGGGTTTTCGAGAAACTGAGAGTATTAAGATAGACAATAGTGTATTAGAGTCTGAAATTGAAGAATTGAAAACCAAGATCACCAAATTGCAGGCTGAAATTGATACTAGATCCATCACAAATGATGAATTAAGAGTTAAATATCAATCTAAATCTTCAGAAGCTGCTGAACTATCGTCTGGTTTATTAGCACTTAATAAAAAACAGGAAGGTCTTCAAGTTGAATCCAAAGGCTTGTTCAAACAGTTGAAATCAATATCAATAACAACCGAGTTGAAAGAATATTCAAATAGATTGAATGTTTTGAATGAAGAAAACTTATTCTTAGAAAATTATATTGGAAACTTGAACAATTTGTGTGAAGAACGACAAAAAATGTTCAATTCACACCATGGAAGTATCAATAATACGGAGAGTAGTAATAGAGCTAAAACTAGCAGAGGAAGCAGAGCTAGTACACCTCATACATGATGTTATGCTTCTATTTGTTTTGGTTTTATTTTATTTTTCTTTGTGTACTTTTGGTTATGCCCTGAGTTTTTTTTTATTCATTTTATTAGTTGATAGTTTAGTTTTACTTGTAATTATATATGAGTGTTTTAGTTATTGCTTTTCTTATTACTAGACATTTTTTGTTGTATGTAGAGAAGGTTTGAATTTAATTAGATGATAATGAATTAACTTGATATAAAAAACTTTTTTAATAGAGTACGTGAAAAACTAAAGAGTGGAAAACCAATTGATTGACAAAAAAAGCAAAAACAAAAATTAGAAAATAAATAGGTATATATATGGTGAGAATGTCTATTTAGTTTTAATATATATTTATAAATAAGTATATATCATAACTGCGAAAAAATGTGATTTGTTTGATTAATATATAAGCGAGAAAACGATAAAAATTAACGATGAGCTTTAGTTGTTATCAGGGAATGGAACTTTCAAAGTATGGGAGATTTCAGGATAATAATTAGCTAACTTGACAAAATATTCATGATAGTTCTCTTCAAATATTTCAGGTTTAATACAAAGAGAAATTAAAAAGGTGATGAAACCAGAATTAATTGAGTTCAATGTGATTTTTGTAATGAAATAGGATAGAATAGTTTGTAAAACGAATCCAATAACTAAAAATTCAGATGAGAGTTCTTGAAATCTTGGAATTGAGACATAAGCTAAATAGTAAAGTCCAGAACTAATCAACATAACTAATATCGAATAAAAAGTTAAGGTTGAATTGATCAATGAATCAGTAATTAAAATTAAAATACCTTTAAATTTCAAAATTTCAAAAGTATCTCTAGCAGAACTTCTATAATCTTTACCATAAAGTGCTAGATAAGAATAAGCAAATTTATTAAACCATTTGATCCAATATTCAGCTTCTTGGGCAAAAAACTCTAAGATTGTTAAAATACAATATAAAGCACACATAAGTGCAGCATCTGCACCATTTCCATCTTGAGAATCTCTGTATCTTCTACCTTGAACTTTATTTTTTAAAATTTGTAAGGTAACTCTCAATGTTTTCACAGCAGAAACAATTAAAGAGCCAAAACAAATACTACCAAATGAGTAGGTAAGTGCTCTTTTGAGCGACCCCCAAGCAGGTAAACGTGGTTTCAAAGTTGAATTATGAAAAAAATACCAAGTACCAAAGACTCCACTAATAACAACATGAGTGAAATTAGACAAAACTTCAAAAACGTAATAACCGACAAATAATACGAAAATGGAAATACCAGTTGATGCATTAGAAACACAAACATCATTCCCGTCTTCATGAGGGCAATTATCATCGTCCTTTTTAATTCTATCTAAAAAGATTCCAGAGGCGAAAATAAAATAAATGAAGCCAATCAAACAAGAAAAAATTGAACTTAATAATGAAACCACGATAGTAGAAGGATATAAAGACATTACTTCAATGACAATTTTAAACATTAGTCCTGTGAAACTTAGTTTATTATAATTATTGAATAAAAACATCACCATTGCAAATCCAAACCCAAAAAATAAAATTGCTGGGAATATAGCTCCTGTAATTAAAGATGTAAAGGCAATACCAAAAAGTGATAATGGAATTAATAAAAATCCTAAAAACACAAAAACCATTGGAGCAATATATGCTAAAGCTAACACACCAATTGAACTAACAGTTGGAACACCAACACATAAACCAATCAAGAGTAATAAAGTATGCTTATTTCTTTCTATTTTACCCATTGGATCAACAATATCATCGTTATCGGTGATTGTAGCAGTAATTGCAAAAACAGATTTATTTAACAATAAATCTCTGAATGAATGCTGAGCCATAAAAACAAATATTAATAAAGTAGCTAAAAATGTAAAAGTGAAGAATTTATCATTATATTTTGGTTTTTCAATTTCAAATGACTCTTCAAATTTTTCAGATTCTCGTGGTAACTTTGGTTTTTCAAAAGTGTATTCGTATTCTGGAGGATCCTCATCATCATAATTACCATCTCTTTGAGAGAAGGTAGTATCACTATAAGAAGAATAGGCAGGAGGATTATCTCTATATTGAGTATTATTAAGTGAAGGCATTTTAAAGATGTGTCAACATTCCGAAAAGAAGGAAAAGGCCTGAGTATATCTCATTTGTACAGCTTGCCACTTATCTAAAGTCTTATTTTGATTTTGATTGAAACCGAGGCTCCAGTACACCCGTGCACCTTTCAAAACATTACAAATCCCTAACACCCGTGCACAAGCACAAAATATATATTATGTAATCACCAATAATTATGACGTTTTTGTAACTGTAAACTCCAGTCTTTGGAAATTCCTGGTGAGTAAACTGGTCAATAATTACTCATCGAGTAACAATAATACCTTTTCTAATAATCTATACAACACTTGTGAGATTTCAAGTTCAAATCTAAAAAGCATCAAAAATACGATCGATAATTAAAAAAAACACCACCGTAAATAACACGAAGGCTGCGGGAAGTCTCATCGGCGTCGTAAATAAAAAAAGAATATAAAAACCCCAGACTGCCTCCAGATACTAAAAATCTTATTCCGCCACCCCCCCTCCCTTCTAGATGAAATTCTATTTTTCCTTTCTTTTCTAACTCAATTTCACTCGATTGATACTATATCTAATGTCTGCTCTAATCAAATTAAACAACGGTATCAGCATCCCTCAAATCGGATTCGGCTGCTGGAAAGTCGATAATGCCACTTGTGCTCAACAAATTTATGATGCTATTAAAGTTGGTTATAGATTATTTGATGGTGCTATGGATTATGGTAATGAAAAAGAAGTTGGTCAAGGTATCAAAAAAGCAATTGCTGATGGACTTGTCAAAAGAGAAGAATTAACTATCGTTTCCAAATTATGGAACAGTTTCCACCATCCTGACAGTGTTAAGATTGCCATTAATAAGGTTTTAAGTGACTTAGGATTAGATTATGTTGATGTTTTCTATATCCATTTTCCAATTGCCCAAAAATTCGTTCCAATTGAAGAGAAATATCCACCTGGATTCTACTGTGGTCCAAATGGTTGGGAATTTGAAAATGTTCCATTAGCCACTACTTGGAAAGCACTTGAAGGGTTAGTTAACCAAGGTTTGGTTAAATCTATTGGTATTTCTAACTTTTCTGGTCCTTTAATTCAAGATTTATTAAGAGGTTGCACTATCAAGCCAGCTTTATTACAAATTGAACATCACCCATACTTAGTTCAACCAAGATTGATCAAATGGGTTCAAGATCAAGGTATTGCTATTACTGCTTACTCCAGTTTTGGTCCTCAATCTTTTATTGAGCTAGATAGTAAAGCAGCCAAAGATGCTGTTTCATTATTCCAACATGAAACCGTTAAGTCAATTGCTGATAGCCACAATGTTTCCACAGCTAAAGTTTTGCTAAGATGGGCAACTCAAAGAGGTTTGTTAATCATTCCAAAATCAAATCAAAAAGAAAGATTAATTCAAAATTTGGAAATTAATAATTTTGATTTAACTGAAAAAGAATTGGATTCCATCAGTTCATTAGACATTGGTTTAAGATTTAATGATCCATGGGGTTGGGGACCTGAAATTCCAACTTTTATCTAGATGATGAGTTGTAACATATGTTTTATATTTTATATTCTAAATATTTCAAATATCTCTAACATAAACTAACTTCTATATTTCAGTTGATTGTAATCTGAACCGAATTGGGAAATTGTGGAGTCGCACTTCCGTTCAAAATCACTGAGCGGATAATAGCCGTCTGGTTGACTCGTTGGTTAATCAGTCATATCTACTCTTCCTACTTCACCACCAGAACATCCTATTCTTTTCTACATGTCAATCAAACAAAGAATGTCTTTACTAGTTAAAAACACTAAAGTTGCCCTTTTACAATTCCATGCTGGATCTGATAAACAAGCTAACCTTGCCAAAGCAAAGTTATTTGCGTTAAATGCCTTAAAGAAACATCCAGATACTGATCTCTTAGTGTTACCAGAATGTTTCAATTCACCATATGCAGTTGATCAATTCAAAAACTATGCTGAGAAAATACCAAATGGTGAAACAACTACATTTTTATCAACATTAGCTAAAGAAAACAAAGTTAGTATTATTGGTGGTTCATTCCCCGAATTAGGTGACGATGGTTACTTATACAACACTTCATTAACCTTTGATTTTAATGGTGAAATCGTTGCAAAACATAGAAAAGCGCATTTATTTGATATTGATATTCCGGGAAAGATGACCTTTAAAGAATCAATTAGTTTAAAACCAGGTAATAAAGCTACTGTTTATGATTTACCTAACGTTGGTAGAATTGGTTTGGCCATTTGCTATGATATTAGATTTCCTGAACTAGCTATGATTGCAGCTAGAAAAGGTGCTGGTATAATGTGTTATCCTGGTGCATTTAACACTGTTACTGGTCCAAAATACTGGACAAAGTTTTCTGTTGCTAGAGCAATTGATAATCAAGTTTATATCATCATGTGCTCTCCAGCCAGAAACCCAGCCGGAGGATATCAATCATATGGACATTCCTTAGTTGTTGATCCTAATGGGGATGTTTTAGTTGAAGCTGGTCATGATGAAGAAATTGTGTATTGTGAGTTGAAACCTGAAGAGATTGTCGAAGCAAGAACTAACATTCCTATCACCACTCAAAGAAGATTTGATATTTATAAAGATGTTTCTACCGATGCTGTATCAGGAGCTTTATAAGTTAGATTAGTTTATTGATTAAACGATTTTGGAAATTAAACATTAATAGAAGTAATTAGTAAAAACACCGCAGTAATCCACACCAGATCTATCCGAAAAGACTTCTTCTCCGAGTGTTTTCTCCGAGTCGGCCGCACAAATTCGTCCCAATTCTGTTGATTCAACTTTACCAGTTTATAAAACCAGAAATCTATAACTATATTTGAATATCCATTCTGCCATCCTGAATTTTGTAATATATATAATAAGTATTATCATGATCTTAAATTCTCGATATTCACAACATAGAATGCCCCCATTCCGAGTGTTTTCCCAATTTGGACTTTCTAACATTAAAAGATTTTTTTATGGAACAAAAATTACAACTCAACTTAAAAAAGATTACCCATTTATAGAGAAATGCCCAGAACCAATAGAAGATACAGGTTGTACATTCTGTGAAATACCACAGTTTCCTAGAAATAAACAACTGGATACTTCAAAACCTTTGCGAAACACAAAATCACATCCATGGAAACACGCTATTGTTCTTTCAAGTTCTGATTCTGATTACAATAATTGGCCAAGTCGATTTGAAATGTTTCCAGGAACAATTATTTCAGAAATACAGAAACACAAGAGAGATATATTAGATCCTTATCATCCTTGTCTTGTAAGTATGACTGATCTTAACGAAAGTTTTATAAGTGATGAGAATGAAAATGAAAAGACGTTGATAGGTTTGTACCCAGATGGACTTATAATTGAAGTACCAAATGATTCGATTGAAGAATTTATGATGGGATATTTCAGACCAATGTGTGATGAGAATGAAACTGATACTGATTTGATTGATTTAGCAGAAGTTCAAAAAGAGTTACAAAATAGTTTTAATAAAAAGTCAGTTGATCAAGAGTATGTTTTCATCTGTGGTCATACTAAACGAGATATTAGATGTGGTAAGCTAGCTCCAATAATTAAAAATGAATTTGAAGCATCATTATCAAAGGAAGGTCTGTTAGGAACTGGTAAGGGGAAAGTCAAGGTTGGTATCATTTCGCATATTGGAGGACATGTTTATGCCGGTAATGTATTAATATTTAAGAAGAATGGTGATGTTATATGGTATGGTAGAGTCTTACCTCATCATGTTCAAGGAATTGTACAAGAAACAATTAAAGGCGATAAAATTATTGAAGAGTTGTTCAGAGGTTAAGATATATTAGCATTTATTAGCATTATGTAATCATTTTTAACATTCCACATATTTATTCTAATTTTATTATTTTATTAATTAATAGAAGTCATGCATATAGTGAATATTAATATCGGAAAGTTATTAAAAAAGAATTATATAATTAGATAGTGATAAAAAAGAGACGCAAAAGCCAAAAGAAAAAAGGAATAATGAAATGTTTAGTTTACGAAACAATTCAAATTATCTCTCTAATTGGCACTTGTTCTGGCACCAGCACCAGACTTAATCAATGCCAAAGATTCTTCAGATAATTCAATATCAGGTAATTTGAATTCACCTTGACTCTTTGGAGCAGGTAAGAAACCAATTTCAACTAAATATCTAATGTAAACACCCATGATCTTGAAAGTAATTCCAGAACCTTTAGAGTAGTCTTTACCATCAGCGTTCCACTTAATATCTTCATACAAAACTTCGACGGCATTAGCATCATCTAATTCTGGAGCCTTGGTATCTTGAGGTAAGTTATCTAAGACAAAATGAAGTAATGGGTATAAAGCACTATCATTAGCACCATCAACAACATATGATTCTAAAGCTTTAGTCCATGGTAAGTAATTGGCTCTAGTAACTTCATAACCGTATTTTGCTAATGAGCTTAACATTTCATTAAATCTAATTCTTGGGTGGCCGGTAACTTGAACAACCGGTAAGTTAATCTTCTCAGCAGATCTTGGAGGATGTAAAGCAGATGCAACAACAACTCTAGCCACATGATCAACAGGGACAGTGTTAACCGTGTTATTAATATCAGGATATTGTCCAACTTCAACAACTCCCTTTAACATTCTTAATAAGAAATCATCAGTATTAGAAGCACCAGTTGTAGTTGAACCTTGAACATACCCAGGTCTAACAATCGCACCTCTTAAACCATTTTCACCAGCTCTTCTGATTATATATTCAGCAGACCATTTGGATTGACCATAACCGGTACCTAAACCTGTAGCAGCACCTAATAAACTATCAGACTCTAGAACACCATTCTTACCTTCTTCAATTAAATTATCAGATAAAGAAACGTAATGTGGAACATCCATAGTAGATGTAGAGGAAACAAAAGAGAAAAACTTTGGCTTACCTTCAGCTGCCAAGTTCAAGACGTTAACAGTTGAAACAACATTAGCATCTCTTAACTTGGAATATGGATAAACCCAATGAACTAAAGCACCATTATGAACAATAGAATCAACAGAATTAGCCAATTCAGCCCATTTCTCTTGAGACATACCAAAGTTTGACTTAGATAAATCTCCTAAAACAACTCTGATTTTTGATTCCCAAGAGCTATTCCAGATACCATATGTTTTACCTGTTTTAATCAATCTCTGTAAACCAGCTTCTTCATCCTTAGCTCTGACATGAGCCCAAATCTTGATATTCAAGTTTCTACTCAATAGATCTCTCAAGATATAAGAACCTAAGAAACCAGTAGCACCAGTCACAAAAACATTGATTTGTTCAGATGTGTCAATTGATTCCTTGGTTGGATATTTGTCCTTCAATTTAGAAACTAAATCCTTAGCATCTTGATAATAATCAACTTTATCTTCTTCATCAACATTTTCAGCATTGTTTTTACCATCAGCTAATTCGAAATCATCATTTTTGACAACCTTTTCAATTTCATTAGCAAATGCGTTAATAGTTGGGAACTTGAAAATTGTATTTAATGGAACTTCAACGTTTAATTTCTTTCTTAATTCAAAAATCATTCTAGTAGCTAAAATGGAATGACCACCTAAATCAAAAAATGAATCATCAGGGTTAATACTAGCTGGTCTATTAGGTAAAACATCTAACCATAAATCTCTGATTTTAGCTTGTGTTTCAGTGAACTCAACATCTGGTTGATCTTGCTGAGAAAACTTAGCAACAGCAGTTAATTGAGCAGTATCAGGGAAAGGAAGCTTTGGTTTATCAACTTTACCGTTAGGGTTTAATGGCAATTTGGCCATTGGAATAACAATTGCAGGAATGGCATAGTTAGCTAATCTCTTCTTTAAATGAGCTTTCAAGTCCTTGATAAGTTCTCTATATATCAACAAACCTTTAACTATAGGGTCATCCAAGTCATCAACTTCAGTGGATGATGATTTGAATTTTTCTAATTCTGGAGTAACCTTTGGAACAATATAAGAAATCAAAGTTGGTTCTTCATTCTTATCTCTTCTGACTAAAGTGACATTTTCTCTAACTAATGGATGTTGAGAAATGTGGGTATCAATCTCACCTAACTCAATTCTAAAACCTCTAATTTTAACTTGGTCATCAGCTCTACCACAACATTCACAGTTCCCATCTGGTAAATATCTACCTAAATCACCAGTTCTATATAGTCTATCTCTTGGGCCATTCCAAACTTGTCTCCAAGGTTCGCCTTTATCTAATGATTTGTCTTTAGCGATGAACTCATCTGGTGTGGTATACCAATTAGTAACAAATTTTTGTTTATTCAATTCATCATTCATTCTATAACCTTCAGCCAAGCCAGCAGCTCTAACATAAATTTCACCAACTTCACCAACACCACAAGTTTGAGTCGTGTCATTTCTATTAACAACTAACAATTGAACATTGTACATACCTTTACCTGCAGGCATGACATCTTTTTGAGATTCTAAAAATCTAGCATCCTTTGTTCTGGAAGCAACTTCAAAATAAGAAACTGCTCTTTGAGTTTCAGTAGTACCATACATATTAACGATGGAAACGTTCTTAGCCAAAGTTTGTAATCTTAAACAATCTCTCTTAGTTAAAATATCACCAACGAAGAAAGCATGGTGAAGGGATGGGATTTCGGCAGAAGCTTGAGCAGATAATAATTGGCCCATAGCTGGAGTTAAATGTGTAACAGTAGCATTGTGACGACCCATCCACTCGGCTAACTTACCGGGGGTACCAATATCATCAGCAGTAGGAACTAATAATTGAGCACCTAAGAATAATGGAGTAAACATATCTCTTTGAATTGGATCATGAGCAATACCAGAAAGCATTGTGAATTTATCATTTTCACTTAAACCAAATGTTTTAGCCATCCATGGAAAATAATAAGCTAATGAATAATGTCTACCTAAAACACCTTTTGGAATGCCCTCCGAACCGGAAGTGAAAGACAAAGTTGGGTTAGAATCTGGGCCAACAATGACACCAGTTCTTTGTGATTTATATTGTTCATAAGCAGCTAAGACATCATTTTCATTACCTGGTGCAGCACCACCATGTAAAGAACCATCATCTTGAATTTCTAAGTTTGGAATTCTAGTAACAACCTTTAATTCGTCTTTAATATAATCTTCAACCAAATCACTAATAATACCAGCTTTCTTAATACCAATAATACCTTGAGGATTAGCAACTCTTAAGTAGATGGTTTGTCTAGCTGGAGGATAAGCTGGGTCAATAACAGAAAAAGTAGCACCTGCTTTCAACACACCCATAACTGCAACCATTAAATCAACACCTCTATAAGCGTAAATCATGACAACATCGCCCCTTTTAATACCTGTCTTAACCAAATAGTTACCAACAATATTAGAAGCTTGGTCTATTTGTTTATAAGTGAAAACTCTATCTTTGGAGTTTGGTTGCAAGACAGAACCGGTTTCAACAACACAAGTTCTTTCTGGATGTTTATCAGCATTATCACTAAAGATATCTTGAATGGCACCTCTGAAATTACTCCAGTCCAAATCAATTGTTGGATCAGGTAAAACAGCTCTTTGAGAAGGAGTAATTAGATTATATTTAGAGATCGCTAAAGAAGAATTTTTTTCAGCAGCGGAAACAAATTGATTGAATTGTTCACCTAAAATAGTTATTCTTTTATCAGTATATAACAAGGAGTTATAAAAGATGTTTAATGAGCCATCGTCTTCTTTGAAAATAGCCATATCTCTTAAAGAGCCTTCAACGGAAGTGGATAAACCTTCAGAAGATCTTTGGTGTTGGAAAGAAACTCTAAATAAAGCAGGTGGCGTTTCTAACTTCTTAGAAGACTGTAAAGCTTTAACGATTTCATTAACTGGAACAACTTTAGACGATAAATCAGAATATAAAGATTGAACATATTCAGTAAACTCTTTGAAAGTTTTAGTTGGATCAATTGATAATCTAATGACAAAAGGTTCATTTTTTTCACTATCTGTTGCAATGGTAATATCATCATCACCAGTTAGTCTATAGATCAAAGCAGCAAAGACTGACAAATTTGTAACAAAATTGGAAGAAGCACTTAATTTAACTGAGTAAGATTGTTCAACGATTCTTCCATTTGGAGGTCTATTGTAATCCAAAGGTAGAACATTAAGAGTAGGAGTATCCAATAAGGATATCCAAGATTGCAAGTTATTGGCCATTGTGTAGTTAATCTGGTCAGAGACTTGATTTGTTCGAAGGAGTTAAGTTAAGTTCAGTTCAGCTTCCACTATTTCAGTACCTCTAATAATTTTCAAGATCCCCGGCCGGTGACTCTTTCAAAAAATCCGTTGGCGGGAGTCACGTGACTTATTTTTGTAGTTTTCTGGATCTGTCATTTTAGATGTACGTGCCACAAGCTGATTCTAGCTATTTCGAATTTCGTCCAACATTTAAAGTAAAACGATTTTATAGCTGTGAATTCTATTTCTATTTTCAATTTTAACAAACACAGATATATGCAAATTCTTCCGTCTATAATTATACAATGTCACAGAGAAAACTACAACAGTATGTATTTTTCTATTTTATTTTTTCAATCTAAATTCTTTTATCCAGTGACTTTTTACTAACTTTAATATCAATTTTGTTGTGTTCGTTATTACAGAGAGATCGATCGTGTCTTTAAAAAAGTCAAAGAAGGAATGGAAGAATTTGACTTCATATACGATAAACTCCAGGATTGTGATAATCAGTCCCAAAAAGAAAAGCTGGAGAATGATTTAAAGAAAGAAATTAAAAGGTTGCAAAGGTTTAGGGAACAAATCAAGAATTGGTTATCTGGAAATGAAGTGAAAGATAAAAAGCAATTGCTTGAGCATAGAAGACTCATTGAACAAGAAATGGAAAGATTCAAAGAAGTTGAAAAGATTATGAAAACTAAAGCTTTCTCAAATGAAGCTCTAGCTACTGCCGAAGATATTAGAGTAAACCCTAGACAACAGGAAAAAGATGAATGCTCAGAATTTCTTCAAACTCAGATAGAGGAATTACAAAGACAAGATGAAGCCATAGAAGCTGAAATTGATCAGATCTATGCTTCCATGAAAAGAAAAAAGTCTGATATTGCAAAGCAGCGTCAAATTGATGAACTAAATGAAACTTCGGAAAGTCATAGATTTCATATTGGCAAATTAGAAACTGTGTTAAGACTTCTAGAAAATGATAATTTGGAGATAGATCAAGTGAATAGTATAAAAGAAGATATTGAATATTACGTGGATTCAAATCAAGATGATGATTTCATAGAGGATGAAACATTCTATGATGAGCTTGGTTTAGATGACATCAATGAAGATGAAAAAATCATTCCACAAGCAAACGCTAAGGACGATGCATTTGATGATGATGTTCCTTATGTGCCTAATGTTTTAACCACTTCAATAAGTGTTAATAAAGATAAAGATGGTAAGACTACACCATCAAGAAAAATTTCAATAAGTGATTCAAGACCCGCTACAGGTCAGACTTCATCCAATGAACATCCAACAGTAGTCCAAACTCTGGCATCACAATTGTCCCTTTCCCAAAGTAATTCCCCAAAGCCTAAACATGTTAATCTAGCTTCAGGAATACCTACCGCAACTGCTTCAAATTTTTTAAATGGTGGTTTGAAGCCTGCTACCCCTGTTGGAACGCCTAAGTTGCGCTATGCATCGGTGGTTTCAGCTGCTGTTCATGGTGCTAACAATCACAACCATGATAAAAATGGTACAGTAACCGCTACAGCTACTCCTTCTCCGATTATTCCAAAAGCTGATGCAATCGTGGCAACCCCTTCTCCTCCTCCTTCTCAAGAAAGCAATTTAGTGGGAACTTCAAGTACACAAAAGGAGTCTTCTTCGGCATCTCCACATGTACCAAGAGAAGAAATTTGTGCTCCATCGAATTTTACATTTTTAGATTCTTCAATTTATTCTAATCTACCTGAGGGATTCCAGGAGTACATGAAGTCGTTAGAAGCTGCTAAAAATAGGCTTGCTGATAAAGCAACTTCAAATAAAGAGGACTCTAGTAATAATGTTAATTCCAATGGGAAAAAACAAAGGGAAACACAACCTAATCAACCTTGGTATCAGTTGAAGCTCCCTGAATTAAACTCTATATATCCCCAATTGGAATCATCCCTTCTCAATTGTCCAGATTCTTATGATTCAGATAAGCCAAAGAATTATAGACCCACAAATCAATTTGTCACACAACCTTCATTTCCAATGGAGCCAGCAGTGGATATTATTGGATCCACTAAATTACTAAAAAATTTGGAAGTTGATACGTTGGCCTATTGTTTTTATTATCACAATCAAAAATACAAGTCTCAGTTTACAAATTTCAACAATCTTAAAGATAATAAAAATGATGGTAGTGACTACTTGCAGTATATAGCTTCTAAAGAATTGAGTAGAAGAGGTTGGAAATATCATAAGGATTTACAAATTTGGTGTCATGCTGAGGAAATTGAAACTGGACCTGTTTCTCCAATTGCTGGCGATATTCAGAATACTTGGAAATATTTTGACTATAAAGATACTTGGATGGTCAGAAGAAAAGACAACTTTTCTTTTGATTCTGCTGCTCAGGAACTTAATTTTTGAGTTTTTTTTTCATGAATAAAGAATTTTATTTATTATATTTAATGGTGTTTTAATTTTACCTATCTGCTTGTTTTGTATTTTACAGCCTTCTGTTTTTCAAAATGTATTTGTTTTTTGTTGAACTTGTGTGGCTTTTTCAAGATCATTTGATGCATCCTACTCTTATTATATGTGTTTTTTACAATTCTTGATGATGTTTTGTTGCTTTATTAACCTGGTTATTGCCTTATTTTCGTTTTTCTTTTTGGTTTGATCCTCTACTTATATATCTTTACAGGTACATGTACAATTAATATAATTTGAACAAAGAAAAGAGAATATTTTGTAATTCAGTAAAACCTAAAATTAACGACGAAACTATATAGTGATAGTTTTTCTTCAACATTATAGCATTGAAAGAGTTTAGGCAGAAACATTCAATTCTCTTTCTAGAAAAACTTCAGAAAAATGGATACACTGTCTATAACAAACTTCAAAACCATCTTTCCCGCCATAATATGGATCATCAACAATTATGTCAAGCTTTTTATTTTCCCTCCAGTTACCAAACAAATAAATATTACCTTTTTTAGCATCAGCTGGTTTTTTTCTTTCCAGAGATCTTGAATTATATTTATCCATACATATAATGTAATCGAATTCATCAAAATGTTTCTTCTTTATTTGTTGAGCATAATGTGATATTGGGACACCATACTTTTCACAAACTTCTATTGTTCTATGATCTGGATCTTGACCAACATGGTATGCATCTGTACCAAATGAATCAATTTTTGTAATTTTGTCTTGCAATTTTTTATCTTTGACCAACTTATTGAAGACAGCTTCTGCCATGGGAGAACGGCAACTATTAATAATTTCAAGTGTTAGTATTCCTGAGATTTAATTAAAATGAATTGAGATATACATACATGTTACCAGTACAAACAAAGGCAACTTTGATTCCTTGATCTATCTCCGTCATATTGTAATTGTAATGATAATGAGGAATTGTCTTGATAAGAAGCAACTAGTTATTACTTAGAAAACTCGGATAATTGATTTACGATTTATTCGCTTAAAGTTCGAACGAGTTTATAACTGATTGATAAAAAGAGCACGGAGTCCCTGTTAATTCATATCATTTTAAAGTCATAAGTACTATTTACGAATGAAAATGTTCCATATTATTAGCTGAATATGTATATATATATAAGTCTATATCATTAATTCAGACCACCATCTTTTCATCCTCAATTATACAATCCAATCCAGTGAATGCACTATTTAGTGACCTTTCGAAGTATTGCTCAATTTTAAAACCTGATGCTGAATACTGAATATTATCAGCCAGTTTTAATAGATACGGATCTTTATAACGACCAGTATCAAATCTATATGGTAGTTCGATTAAACGATCACCATTAAATGGAGTAAATGGTATCGCAGCAATTTCAGTCTCTTTCTTTACATGACGATCTTGACCTTTCATTATAGCATCTTTTTGAGTTTCAAAATTCTTCTCATACTCTGCTATTTTCTTCTCATATTCTGCTTCTAAATCAGGTACAGAGTCTTCAACTTGTTTAATAATATTGTCAGCAGCATGACCATTAGCTGAATTTTGTAATCTATCAATTGTTTCTATTTGTTTTTGTTTTTTTAATTTTTCTTTTTCATCTTGTAACTCTTTTAATAATCTATTCTTATCCACTTTAAATTGTCGTTTAAGCTTTTTAAGTTTGATATATTTTTCATATTCTTGATCTTGCCTTGAATTGTTTAATTCAATTGATTGTTTATTAATAATTGAATATTCATCTAATCTTTCATTTGTAGCTTCAACATCAATTTTATTAGTTAGATTATATACAATTTCTTCAATTTCTTCCAAATATTCATTGTATTCATCTAAAGTTTTAAAATCAGGCTCAGTTTGATTATACACACTAATAACACGCTTCCTTATATCACATTCTTTTTCAACAGAAATATCATCAAATATTTGAGTTTTAAATCTATTTTTTCTTAAAGTTTTAGTACAATTTGGATAAGGACATTCAGAAGGACCTAATGAAAATAATCTATCAACACATGAATCACATATTTTGTGATAGCACTCAGGATTAATTTTAAATTGAATTTCCGGTGAAAGATATTTATCAGTTTTACAAACTGGACATAAATCTTTTGGAATATTAGTCCAGTCTAATTCAGACGCCATAATTTATTATTTAAGTATTAGTATGAGGATTTGTAATTTAAATAAATAAAATAAATAAAATAAAATTGCAAATAGTTTTTTAGTAACCGAAATTTATGTGTGGATCAATTTAATTTAAATAAATCCGCCATCGACGCAAAATAAATTAAGTAGCGACTCAAAGTCACCTGACTATCGCGTGATTTGAAAACATGCTATTGGATGTTATGTATCACAATTAAGATGATATGAAATGTTTCTAAAAAACGAATTTTCTCAATTACTTTTTTACAGAGTTACGTTATTGCTTAGGTAATACGTATTGTGGCTTGTTCATATGTGGCGGTGCTTTAATATGTGGCGAATGCCCAATGTGTTTTTTTCCGACTTATCGCAATTCCCCGTTATTATTCAACTAATCTTTTGTTGGTTAATTCACTATTGTTGTATGGTAATCCACATTTATTTCACTTTGTTGATGTATATAAACAAACATAAACTCTATATATTACAAAGATATTTTTTTCATTGCCATAAATATAAATTTCAAGGTATCAAATATAAAATTTAATGATTCTTGTGGTTTTGATAAGTAGAAACAAGTAATAAATATTAAGTTAGTAAGTGAGTAAGTGAGTAAGTGAGTGAGTGTGCTCTTGTATTCTGGAAGCAAGAGATTTGACGCCGAATTTTCCAAATTACAAAGAGCAACATCTTTTTTTTCTAATTGTCTTTTAACCGTACAGGTGTATATTTGTTTTCAACATTTTATTGTTTATTTGAATTTTATATTCAAGCTCAATATTTCACTGTTCATGAATTCAAAGTACCCGATGAAGGTTTCTATGTCTCTTCATTCAAGTCCTTTGCAAAACTCCTCTAATTTTAATAATGGAAACATTCAATCAAATCCAGCTTTATCATCATTAAAGTCAACATCAGTGATGGGATCATATCAGTCATTAAATCCAGCTACTAATTTTGTTTCTCCTATTATTAAAACATTAGAATATATAGGTGCTAAATCCCCTGATAAACCAAGTGCAGCTTCAGTGAGTTACAAATTACGTAAAGTTATTAACGCTGAAAAAAAAGTTTTGAAAAGAAAGCATGAATTATTAGTTAGTATGGCTGATTGGATTCAACATTTACAAAATGAAGAAAACAAATCAATTCTAATTGAATATAATAGAGTCATTGAAAGTCAAAATAGTAAGCACGAAGACATAATCAGAAAAGAAGAAGCCATTAACTTACAATTAAATCACGTTTCACAAAGAGAAATAAAAGCTACAGAATTACGTCAAAAATTAATTAAAACATTTAAAAATATGAGAGAACAAGAAAGAAAAAATGGTGAAAATCAAGCTACTAGTTTATCAAAAGAAGCATTAGAAGAATTAAATGTAACCATTGAAGTGGTTTATGAACAGTTAGTTAGGTCCATAAATACATCTTTGAAAGGTTCTTTGGTTGATTATGTTTTAAGTTTACAAAGTAATTCTAGTGAAATGAAGAATGATTGTAATGATTTCTTTGAATACTTGAATACAGATGTTATGTTTAACCTAAGAAAAGCCTATATGATGGATGAAAATGATGATCCAGCTAAGATTCAACAACTTAGTTCAAGGGTGGCTTCAGAGAATAAAGAAAATGAAGTATTTGTTTCAAGTCAATCTCTTATTAGTACAAAACCTAAACCAATGGCATACGGTAGCCCAAAGATTATACCAAATGAAAAACCCCAATTTGCTTCTTCAAACCCAATAAAGCCTATTGCTGAGCATGAACAGAAAATTAACAATATAAAAAAAACTTATTCTTCAAAATGCCCAGAATGTGAAATGTTTGCTTCTAAAGATGGACAACCTAGACATTTGGAAAGTTGTTCATATAATACTGGGAATAATTATGTTAGAAAATATAGTGTAATGAATGAGCAACCTCCAGACTCTTCTCAAAGCATTTCTCTGCCAGGTAAATACTCAGTTAGAATACCAAGTGTTATGCGTTCCAAACTGAATGAAAGTAATATTTGGAGTTAATTGGGTTAATTTCTTTGTAAAACTTGCTATAAATACCTACCTTTGTTTATTTAAAATCATTTAAATTATTTGTATAGTTATTACATCTTTTTTATCTTTTGCCTTATTTTTTGAGTTAACTTTGATCTTATAAAACTTTTATATTACATTTTGTAGCTTTAAAAAAGAAAGTATATAGAATAAAATAAATCAAATTAAATTAAATAGAAAATTCTGATAATGAAAATAAATATTTACAGGCGTTGAATTGGCGAATCATCAAAAAGCATTATTTTTGATGTCGGCAAAAAATCTTTTACTAACCTCGTAAGAAGAAATCATTATTGCACATGAAGGAGATATTTTCAGACAACGTGGAAGTAAACCAACAAATAAAGCACCTATACCTTCATGAGAGTAAATTTTGAACATGTATTTGAACATGGATTCTTTAATTGCAGGCTTCAAACGTGACAAACTACCCATTTTATTTGTTTCATCTAAAGAAACTTGCATTCTAGTCTTACCAACATCAAATGGATTGGTGAAAACAGCCGCAATCATACCAGCAGTTGATCCACTTAAAAATGATCTTGTGAATACAGCCGAATTGAGACTTGTTTTATCATCCGTTGATTCTTGAAACATTTCCGTTTTCTTCAAGTTTTCAGAAAGAAATTCATATGAAGCCCAATAAATTGCACTAAATGGGACGTCTCTCCATAGTGTTAATTCTAAACCTTTAAAAACACTTAGTATACCATTTGATTTGATTTCTCCCAATGAGTTTTGTAAAACCATTTTCATTATATCCGATGATTTTTGATATGACGAAGTTGATGGAACAGCCTGTAATCTAGTCTTGATTAACTCTAATGGTGAAACAGTCGTAGCAGCAAACACTCTAGCTATAGCTCCACATACCAAAGGATTAATTATAGGATAATCATTAGCTAATGGTGAAGAATCTCTTAAAAATTCATATCCACTAAAGTATACGACATTTGAAGGAACAGCCATCAGTAAAGTTAGGACTAACCCTCTATATAAAGTCGAAACACCTTCATTTGCTGCAATTTTGGATATTCCAGAAAAAGTCCCATTTATCTTAACTTCTTGAACACAAGTCGTATTTGACTTGCAAAATGTTTCAGCGGGCTTTTCAGGCTCACCTTCCCAAAACACTTTACGGCAACATTCCGTAGTATTTTTAAGTTTTGAAGGATATAAAAGTTCTTGTTGTTGTAATCTGATTCTAACTACATCAAAAGGAGTGACTACCAATGAAGTAAGAAAAGCTCCAGTACAAGCACTGATCATTCTTTGTGACAACGTTATATCCGAGCCTCGACTAGTTCGAATTGATGGGTTATTTGTATGAAGCTGGTGATTGGTCGGTATAGTCTGTTCAGTTATTATTAATTGTTTATTTGGGTTATGCAATATAAGATCATTTGGTTCTTCTATTGGAGTAGCTATTTCTGATGACATAGACATTGGGAAGTATATTTGATGTATTGTTGAGAAATCGATATCTGGGGAAACAATGAGAATATCTCTTGTAAGTCGTAAGTCAATCTATGAAATCAAATCAATAATTCAATAAAACGCTCTAATGAATTTGATAATTTATGAAAAACTGGATATATATAAGGTGTATGAAAGGCTTCTTTCAGAAAGAAGGCAAAACATCTCCTCTTTATTAAATGAATCAAAATCTTTTTCATTTTTCATTAACTACGCGAAATCTAAGACCGAGTGCTTTCGGAGATCGGTTCCGACGGTATATTTACTGGTAATGATAACCGAAGTATTATACAAAATATAAATAAATAAATTAAATAAAATTGAATTACATATAAACCATATCATTGAGCTTATTGTCAAGACATTCATACACTGATATAGTGGTTGATTGACTATAATTACTAGCAAACATCATTCTGTGTGGGTGTAAGGTCATTGAATTCACATAACTACTAGCTCCTCTACCAACTGTTGAAATCAATTCTCCACTAGTACTATAAAAATCAATTTCTCTAGAAGCACAAGCAAAAATCTGGGCATGCTCATGTATCAAACTTGTGGTCATATTGGTCTCAAAAACATTAAATCGAGAGACAGGATCTGTCATTCTAATATCCCATAATTGAACAATACCACTGGCAGAGCCTGATAACAATTCTCTTGTACCACCTCTCTGCATATGTATATTCTTTATAGGAGAATTTGCCTTTCTATATTCTTTTGAATCTTTTGGTTTTAAAGGTTTCCATTTTTGAATAACCATATTTTTAGAATCGAAAGTTGTCACATTACTGCTTCTTCCTTCCATTCTTCTATCGTAAACATTAATCGAACCATCTTGGAAACCAGCAACAACTATATGACCTTCAACTTGATCTGATGTTAAAGATGTAACTTGAAATGGAGAAACTAATGGGATATCTGAAATACATTTTTCAACTGATGCATCCCATACTTTAATGAATTTGATATCACCGGTAGTTAATAATAGCCCTGTACTTTGTTGCCATTCACTAATAATACCCATTGAAACAGCAGAAGGTCTCATATCTGGTAATGCCATCCATGAAGTTAATAATTGTACTTGTGAAACATCATGGAAATTCTTGTAAATTCTAACAACACCATCACTTGAACCTGTCAATAAGGAGGGTGTATCATCTTCGTTTAATAATTGTAAATCAGTGATTTTGGTACCAAATGGATTACTATTGGAGAATCTTGCAACTTGTTTTTGGTTCTGCCAATCAAAAACTGTGATATTATCTCTTTCATCTGTAGTGACTAAAAATTCATCAAACTGTGTGAATTTCATTAACTTAGGTGGAGATTTATTATCTAAAGTAGTTACTTCATTGCTCCAATCCCCTGTTAATGCCAGACTCTTTTGGGCTTGTGTTTCAAGGATAATACTGTCGTTTCTATTCTTTTTCCACATTCTTTTAACATAATCTTCACTTCCATCTAAATCTGGTTCACTATCGCTAATTTGTGGTTCTTGAAAATACTCAGCACTATACTTAAAAAACTCACTCGTTAAAGGTAAGACAGGATTACCATATATTCTTTCAAGTTTATGGTAAACTGGAACATGAGGTGTAGGAGCATCACCATAATCAGGCTTAGCAGAGGCAGCACCAGTTAGTAAATTGAATTTACTTATACTTGAACTATCGTCTCCGTTATACCCATCACCAAAACCCATTCCTTTGAAAAGGTTTGGCAAAGAGATTTTGGTCAGTAATTTACTTGTCATAGATATATCAGAAGAACCTGAAGAAGAACGGATATGTCTCTCTTTCATCTCAACAGGAAGAGGATCCTTTGGTGGTAATGAATTTCCTCCTGACTGTAATCTTTGTATACGTGTGCGCCCACGTAATAGTCTAGTACCAGTTGAACCATAACGTTTGGGAGAAACAGTAGCACCAAATTGTTTTAGAGTGATAGATGTATCGTTTGGTTCGGCGGCTGGACCTGATCTCTTTTGTAATAAATACTGTTCCATCGCCACAAAAGCATCACCCAACTGACTATCATTTAATTTCAAGAAAACATAGTCGACAACCTGGTGGGCGTAATCTTTAACTTCGCCATGCGAATCTTCACTCAAAATAAGCAATGCTTTCCAAACACAAGCAAAAACTGAGCCATATGCAGGAGAACCTTTTCTAACATCGTTTATTGAAGCAGGATTGTCGACTAAAGTAATCTCTTCTTCTAATTGACTGAAGGCACTGACAAGAAAAAACTGAATATATTTCATAACAAACCGACTAAAAAAACAAATTATTTCTCTTCTAATTAAAGGCGAACCATCGTTAACGGATTCTAACAGCTTAAAAGCAATTTTACAATCTTGTTCTTTCAATAGATCTTTAACATCACCACGAGCGGGATCAATATTTTCAATTGGAATGAAAACAATATTGCTGAAAACTCTAATAACTGAAGCATAAACTTCAGGAATGGGTTGTTCCAAATTCAATAAAATATCAGTTAGTCCCGCATCGGTAAATTTAAACACACCTTCAAGATTATCAGCCAATAGTTCAGCAATCAATAATGTACACCATTGTCTCACTATTGGGGTTTCAGAGTTTTCAATGTAATGCATGCAAGTTTTAATTAATTCTAGAGAGAAACATAATTTTCTTCCTGTTTCATTTTCATGGACAAACATAGCCAATATAAAAGCACACATTGCTTTCTGTTCTTCATAATTCACCTCTCTATCCTTGCTATTGAATGAGTTTGGTCTATGTGAATTATTCAATAATGTAATGAAATAACTAATACATCTGTCTTTACATAAATCATTCTGAGCATGTCTATATTCAACGGCCATAATTCTAGCCCAAATGAAAGTTAAAGCAGGTTTTAGTTCAGCAGCTGGACTCTGAAGTAATCTCAAAATATAAGGAAAAATTCCGATACCCAAAGAATAGTAAACTGCCCATGGACCTAAATCTAAAAATTGCGAAAGCAAGGTAAGAGCCCTTATTCTGTGTGCCTGTGATAATAAAACTTGAAGGATAACAGGTAGTTGAAATGGGGCTTCTTTGGTCTGAGAACCATGCTGTAACCACAAATCAAATGCATTTAAATTCTCTTCAAAATAAGATAGGTTCTCATATTGTAAAATTCCTTTTTCTTTATGTAAATTTGAAACCTCAGAAATAACTCCATTGTGTTGGATTTGTTGGATTTGTTGCTGTTGCTGTTGCTGTTGTTGTTGTTGTTGCTGTTGTTGTTGTTGTTGTTGTTGTTGTTGTTGTTGTTGTTGTTGTTGTTGTTGTTGTTGTTGTTGTTGTTGTTGTTGTTGTTGTTGTTGTTGTTGTTGTTGTTGTTGTTGTTGTTGTTGTTGTCTTTGTCTTTGAACATTGGGTCTATTTTGAATTGGGATCTCTTCCTGAAAAAATGGAGTATCAATTTCATCTTCTGGAAAAATATAGTCTGGGTTTGCATCTTTATGTTTAAGTAATTGGGTAAGGCATTCATCAATTGCATTATCCCAAGAATCCCATAGAGGATGTTCACTAACATCTGGTAATGGGGGATCAGATATTGGATGACATCCAACCATAGGCATGATTCTCTTGGCTAATAAAAAAGATCTAAATAATGCAGCCACCATCAAATCCTGTCTAAATAATTTTCTAAACATAGGTCTAGGCAATGTAGTCCAAGCTAGGGTATCGGTTATTGAGGTGAACACCCAAGTCAATTCACCTAAAGGTGTCTTTCTATCACTTGATGCACCAGGAACATAAATCTCTCCATCTTTACAAAATAGCTTTTCAAACCCTCTATTTTCGGCCAACGGAGAAGTCTTAACAAACCATTTAACTCCCATATGAACTGGAGTTGACATACAGCAAGTAAACATATCAGCAGGTAAGCTTGGATCAATAGGTAGATTCTCATCAGATCCACAAGCTCCAAATTGATAAGATTCAATGTAAGAACCTATTGGAGAAGGGCAATTTGGGTCCCCTCTTTGATTAGCCTCATCATCTATTCTTTTTTGTATAAACCGTTTATTATTTTCAATCACATTTCCAGCAGCCGAGCAATCAATCATATAAATGCAAGGAGCACCAACCCAATTTTGTAAGTCATATAAACTAACAGGAATGTATTGGGTAAAGCCTTTATTAAAGACCCAAATTTCACCTGATGGTGTAGGTTGAGGAACACCATGTCCGTTATAATGAAACAGTATTCTATCTTCTTTTGCAGATCTACGAAGATTAATACAAAATCTTTTCAAGTCTTCAACTGATGGATCTAAACATTGTTTAATTTTTGTTCTTGATGATTGTAATTCATAAGCTTTGGCTAAATTTGCACCCATGTCAGACAGCGCTTTCTTACCAAACTGTAAATAAACATCAGGATTAATATATGCTTCAATTTTAGGATGATCTAAATATCTCTCTGCTTCTGCCTCTGGAGGTGGAACACCAATATTTAAACAAAGAACCAAAGCACCTAAGGTAGTCTTTTTCTTGTGTGGTTGAGCCTTCCAATCCAATATTTTATGCTCATCATCTTCAGGGGATGGGTTACCATTTGTTATATTTCTTTTCATATCCCAATGGGAACGGTAATTGTTGGCTAGCTGAATTAGTGTCTCTTCATCAACTTTGAAGCCATGTCTTTCTTTTGTTATTGTGGTGTTTATTAAACTATAAGATGAATTTACCAATTGATCGATTTGGTTGTATCCATCGGAATCACTCTGTAATGTCCCCGTTTGACTAGGCATCATGTGAGTATTTTCTGTGATTAAACGTAATGCAGTTGTAGATGCAGTTGTATAACAAAAGAGTCTTCGAATTAAACGTAATAAGTATGGTTCTAAGAAATTACAACTAATTTAATGGTTTGGTTTGAAAGTTGAACCTTCCGCTAACCAGCAGATTTTGAGCCTCGCGGCTCATTGATTGTTGCCCTTCAAACGATACCCAATAACAAACAAATATACAAATTAGTATTATAAATTAGTATTATAAATGGCATAACATAACTATGTAGATAAAGCATGGGGAAAACCATGAAAGAAAATACAAAATACAAAATACAAAATACAAAATACAAAAATAACCAAGCAAAATCAATAAAAATCAAGCAAAACGGTTCGTACAAATGGGGGAATAAAGTTAAACTAAAAAAATCAAATATTAAAGCAAAAAAATTAAACTAGATGAAATAAAATAGAAAAACAAAACAAAACAAAACAAAAGGATAGAAATTCAAGAGCAGATTTGTTTTATAAAAAATTTGTGATGCTAAGTGAACAATGGAACAATGCATTATTATTTCAAGTAATCCTCTGTAGTAAAACGAATTTATTTATGTAACCCCAACAACAAAAAACAAAAAGGATAAAATTAAAAGTAAAAATCAACTAGATTGAATTTGAATAGAGAGAAATAAAAGTGTTGATGGATAATAATCCTTTTTAAAATATACAAAAAAATAATTTTAATGATAGTTCAATAATTGATTCATTAGATCAAAGTGGTTGTGTAAGATTGATTAGTATTGGTGGAATTGATAACAGTACCAGCTCTGCTTCTGTTTTTCTTGGTTTTATCCCAGAAATCTAAAGAGGCAACAATATCATATCCTCTTTCATCTTCATATGCATATAAAATCTCCTGTGATGAAGAGTGCAAAAATCTAATATTACCAGCGACAATGACTCGTAGCAATTCACCAGATTCCACATGTCTAATTTCAATAAATCCATTATCAAACGCAAGTAAATAAGGATACCATAATGCAAAGGCGTGTGGAACACCTTCCCAATGGACTATCCATTTAGATCTGGATCTCCAACCATTATGATTTATGAAAAAAGAGAATGAAGAGTAAGATAACAAGAAATCAGAATTAATTCTATCAATTCCTAATGGTTTCAGGCCTTCTTTTCCAATAGCAAAATCTAATGACGTATCAGCTGGATCTAATAACTGTTCTTTAACATTATTTTCCAGTGACACTATTTCAAAACCACGAGAGCAACCAACACATAATTTTGTCTTTAAGAAACTAATTGAAACTGGTTCAGAGTTAAAACTAACATCTTTATGTTCACCTTGAAACTTTTTCTTTTGTTTCTTTTGATTAATTGGGTCAATTGGTTCAAAAATTCTAATTAAATTAGAAGATGACTTAGCAGCACAGACCAGCATTCTACCAGAGCAAACACCAACCTTAAATAGAGAAACATGTGTCATTAATTCTTTAGCCAGTTTAGCATTTTTTGATGGATCTCCTCCATCTAAAACGTCAAGAGGCCAGTACAACAATTTCTTATCACTCAATGCTAGTAACATCTGGTATTCACCAAGTATTTCAACCTGTATCAAATTAATTTTACTAATAATTTTAATTGGCTGAGAAACAACTCTTGATCCACCTTCATTACTAACCTTAACATCACTAACATAAATACCTGCATCAGTACCATATAATAATTTTCTACCACCATCAAATGGAACAACGCAATTGATCTTATTACTAGCATCAAAAAATTTAGAGCTCAATGGTGTTAAAGTAAACACATCATTATCTTCGATCATTTTTCTTGTTTGATTCTCTAATTTTTCTATTAACATTCTTTGAACTGCTGGAGTTGCATATAATGTCAGATCATATCCATTACCACCTAAATATGCGAAAGAAATTGGACATTTTGCAGAAGTTGATGCTAATGGTAAGCTTGTATTCAATTGGTCCTTCATTAACAATGAAGATGTCGAGCCAGTCAGTGAACCTGTTGAAGCTGATTTCTTAATTTGTTTCAGTGAAGGACTTTCCTCGGATAAAGAAACAAATAATAAAGGTAAAGGAATTGGTCTTTGATAAACTCTGTAAACTTCTCTTTTATTAATAACTTTGATCCTAACAAATAATAAAGCATGATCAAACAAATATACTTGGACTTCACCTTGTCTCTCTTTGTCTTGGTAGTTTCTTTTCTTCAAAACACATTGGTATAGCAATTTACGGTTTTCAGAAGTCAGTTTTAAATCAACCAATTCACCAGGTCTAAAAACTAATTTTTGTTTTAAAAGAAACAAATTTAATCTATCAGATGCTTTACCTGTTTCATAATTAATTCTAGTCAACATTTTCTGTAGCATTTCCATTGCTTTATTTAAATTTGCATAGTCCTTTGAATTTGGATCAGTATGATCTCTTATTGATTTCAACAGCAAAGGATATCTTGCAGGTCTAGAAGTTGGTTTGGATAAATAGGATGAAACATCCAATCTTCGAGATTCAACTCTATTGGATGTATCGTCAATAAATCTAACAAAAAATTGATTATGTCTCTTTTGTCGATCGAATTCATATTTTCCCATAACTTGACCAGCACCATATCTAATGAAAGGTTCAAACTTAGGTATAAACTCTAAAAACAAATCACCAATTTCTCTAACCACAGATTGTTCATGTTGTCTTTTAGTTAAAGCCTCAGCAAATCTTGAGTTAACTTCCCAAATTTCATTGATTCCGTAGAAAACAGTGTTAACAAAATGTTCACGCTCATTCTCTTTGATAATTTTAGTCTCAGATAATGGTCGAATCCAAAATTCTCTTAGGTACTCTAAATCTTTCACAAAATCTCTTTCTGAATAAATTGTTTCAAATATACATTCTTGTCTCTTGATTTCATTCTTATCCAAAGACTCTAAAATTTTCTTAGAAACAGTCAATTGCCAAAAGGCTTTTTGTTCTTCTTGTGCTCCTAGAGAAATTCTAGAGTCTGATCTTGCCAGGCCACCTGCTTTCATACCTAATCTTGCTTGTTGTTCTAATCTTCTTGGGCATGCTATACTATAACACAAATTATCTCTTGAACAAGTTGGGGAATAACATTCTGTTAGTAAAGTGAAAACACCACAAACAGGTATATCGGTATTTTGGCCATTATTATTGGTTATAGAATTATTCAAATTTGGAGATGAGTTTGTTGGTGGAGAAGTAGAGCCATCATCTTCGACAAGTTCGCTAGCCAGAGAATTATGTCTATTAATATAACCTCCAGAATTGGTCGTTGTATTGTAAGGATTATAGACCTCTTCAGCAAATTCGTAAACTTCATTACTTGAGTCTCTTAATCTGTGTTCATAAGTAACATCATGAAAAAATTTCTGAGCATCTAAGGATCTACCCAATAATAGAGCTAAATTTCTATCTGATGTTCTTATTATTCTGGCTATTGCATCAACGGCATCAGTACCGGTAAATGCATTTCTATATTCTAAACCATTTTTATAGCACGAGCCTAATTGAATTCTTTCTTTGAAAGCTCTACCAACTCTTGATAAAACGGCGGGGTAAACATAAGGTCTTTTTGATGTAGAGCCTGAAGTTGCTACAGTTTTTGAGCCAAGCGACCCCATTGATGCAAGAGAATAAATCTTTTCTTTATCAGCAGAGTATCTGAGGGAAGTAGTCGAAGTTACTCTTCTTGTTATTGAGGACAATGATCTTGATTTCTTAGGAGGTTCATTATAACTTAAATTTATATCAGTTTTTTGAGGTATTACTCTACCACTACTTGACACTGTCTTGTTACTTGATGAATGATATTTCTCTAAATCTTTAACGTTATGATTATTAGCTGTGTTTAAAGGGGGACTGTTATTATAGTATTGATCAGATAAAGAGCTTGAAGATTGGTTCCGATTATTACCTCTCAAGAAGGAGAATGACTGTCGCAGTATTGGACTTTTTGAAGATTGTTGTTGTTGTTGTTGTTGTTGTTGTTGTTGTAATTGATGTTGAAACTGTTGCTGTTGCTGTTGCTGTTGCTGTTGCTGTTCCTGTTGCTGTTGCTGTTGTTGTAAAGGAATGGCACCAGGAAGCGATTGGTGGTGATTATATTGTGTATGTTGCGGAGAATTGACCGGTGAATTTTGATAAAATCTTTGAGGAACAGCATCTTGAGTTGCAATAGGAGGTAAAGAAACTGTTCTTTTAGGATTTCCCATTAATGGAACTCTTTGGCCCTGGCCTTGGTTCTGGATCTGGTTAACCTGTGGTGGAACTTGTGAACGATTTGAAGTGGGTGAAAACATGGTTCTACTATGTACAGGAGAGAATGGATTCAAATTAGGAGTTGGAGAATTTTGTAGATTTGGAGCATTATTTTGCTGCAATTGCAAGGGCTGAGGTATAGTATTACCAGCGATCTGTTGAGAAGGAGGAATTGGAGCTCTTGTGCGTTGCTGTTGGGGTAAACGTTGAGGTGATGGATATTGACCATTGGTTTGTTTATTAGCCATATTTATTTGTTGACCTCCTTGAGTTTGTTGTTGATTTTGTTTACCCTGATGTTGAATTTGTTGTCTATAAGCATGTTGTTGCGACGGATGGATAGGAACGGATACACTTCTATATTGCTGAGATTGTGATTGTAGTTGGGGTGCTTCATGTTGAGGTTGAGTAGCATGATTGATCATATTAGAATGTTGTTCTTTATTATGATCCTGATATTGATTAGGAATATTATCAGGAAAAACCCGTTGTTGGTTTGGTGTTTGTGGTTGGTGAAAATGTTGGTTTGAGTTCTGGACGTGGTGTCGAGGTTGAGGCAAAGGAGGAATGTTATTTAAGGGAGATTGTTGTTGTGTATATAGAAGTTGTTGTCTCAATGTATCATCCCGCTGGTTTGAAGGTATTCTAGAAGGATTCAACTGATGATTCTGAGAGGGAATGAAGTTCAAGTCAGAAGGGTTGGGCATTATGGAAGAGGGTGGGTAAACAGACTAGTAAAGACTCTAAATAGAAATAGAACAGCAGGGGGAGGCGATGCTAGTAGTAGCAATATTAGTTAGTCGTGGTAAGGCTATTGAAAAGGATCCGATATA
Source organism: Ambrosiozyma oregonensis (nom. inval.) (assembly GCA_003706315.3). Classification (NCBI taxonomy): domain Eukaryota; kingdom Fungi; phylum Ascomycota; class Pichiomycetes; order Pichiales; family Pichiaceae; genus Ambrosiozyma; species Ambrosiozyma oregonensis (nom. inval.). Next base: position 168,268 of record PPKY03000029.1, read on the forward strand.
AGCCACCAAGAAACGAACTGAAGATGTATGTAATATTAGTAAGAATGGCAGTGGAAGATCCAATTGGGAATAGGCCAGTTGGGATTAACGAATCAGTTTGTAGTTTGCAGTTTGCAATTTGTAGTTTGTAATTTGTAATTTATTTGAAGTTAGGGTGGGGGGGGGATGATTGACCAGAAGTAGAAATACAGGCTCTAATGAATATGTTGTATATGTCTGACTTTAACTCTTACTCTAGCTTTAGCCTTTGATAGATATATCCAGGTTTTATTTATTGGTGGGTGAATGGGTGAGTTTCACTGACATCAACAGGTACACCCACCTCAAATCCAAAACTGAAATTCTCACGAAACAAAAATGAAAACTCGGTTTATTGGTTTATCACCGGTAATTGGATATTACTATTTCTGGTTTCTTTACAACCATATTTATGATGCTATATTTACAATACATTACGGATCGATTTTCTCCAATAACATTCAAGAAAAGTTTCCTTTTTTGTTTGGTTTTATTGGATTTCTTTGCTGTAGTTCCTTTATATGATAGCTAATTCTATAATTAACATTATCCAGCTCCGCCACGATCTTTCAAAGACTCCGGATCATAAACAAAAAACTGAACATCCGTACACCATTTGGTTTTATTACTGACAGCACTAAATCCATATCATTTCAATATATTATCGTCATGATGAATGAGATTGCTTTAACAGCTAAGGTAATATCTTTTAATAATCCTTTGCACAACACAATTCAATTATAAATATGCCTGCTTATCATTCTACTTTCTTAGCAGAAACAAATGAAGACACAAGACTTGTCGGTAACCTGGCTGTCTTACCTTTAAGAACATCTTTTAAAGGTCCAGCTTATCCATCTAATGACTATGATATTATAGATGAAATCCTAGATTTATTTAGAGCAAATATTTTTTTCAAGAATTTCGAAATTAAAGGTCCTGCTGATCGTGTTTTAATTTATGGAATTTTATATATTTCTCAATGCTTAAATACAATCACTACAAGATCTACAAAAAATGATGCTATTAAATCTTTAACAAATTTATCATTAGATGATTTTTCTATTCCTGGTGATATTCGTTTCCCTTTAAATTCATTATACTTGGCTCCTTCTGATAGAAATGATGCTTTGTTTTTGAGACAATATTTAGCTCAATTTAGACAAGAATTATCTTCAAGATTGATTCAAAGATTATACGCAGATTCAAATGACAAACCAAGTAAATTTTGGATGGCTTTTTCAAGAAAGAAATTTATGAATAAAAGTTTATAATTTTTTATTTCCTTATTGCAATTGTAAACATCAATCATCCTACTATGTATAACGCTTAAATGAAATAATATCGATATATTAGAGAAAAAATCTTATCAAAAGTAAACATAAGAAGTAAAGGTAAAGAAAACACAAAAAGAAATATACTGTAGCTTAGCATAGGGGTATTAAAAATGAATGTAGTATCATGCAAATAAATCTATGTATAATAATAACATTAATGCAAAAAAAGTAATGAAAAAAATAAAAACAAATTGAATGCAATGGGGGGAATGTTTTAAAATTAAATCACATTAAATAGTATACAAAGAACAGTCTCTGTCTTCTAACTCACTTACCAGTAACTGAACATCGTCATCATCAAAATCCCAGCCTAACAACTGACTAATTTTCAACCTTTTCAAGTTTGGTAATCTTTCTTCACAAACTGCAATAAGTAAATCATCAGGATGTAATTTACTTCGTCCTAGTAATCTTGATGAATCAATAATCAGTGACTTTAATGGTCTTGGCTCGTTATCCAATATAGGTAAAAACTCCTCATCGAACATGTCTTTACTTATATATTCAATGTTAACATATAAATAAGTCAAATTAGGACAATATAGAAACAATGTATCCATTGAATTTTCTTTTAGTTGGGGCATTGGATAAAAAATAGATAGTTTTTTCAAATTCATTCCAATTCTCATCAATAAGTCATTAACTGCATCTCCATCAATATTAGGGCAATAAGATAATTCTAAACTTGTTATTGTAGATGGGAACCAAGATCCAGTAATAAAATCGTTCGATAATCCACCTTGAATTCTTAGAAACCATAAATTTTGAGGCCATTTAATCTCAAAATCTTCACATGTCATTGAAGATCTAGGAAATGAAAACTGTTCTAGTTTACCTAAGATTGAAATTGCATGAAACATCTCTTTCAAATTCACAGACTCTGAAACTAGTCTTAAATCTAACACTTTCAAATTAGAACAAAGTCTTAAACTGACTAATGGTGAAACTCCAAACCCAGTTTGTGAAGAAATGAAAATTTCTAAAGATGATGAAAACCGTCTTAGTAATTTGGAAACATACGAATTCTTACCACTTTGTATAATTTGAGATAAATCTAATACCTTCACATAATTACTAAACTTTTTTCTGTTGGACGGCACTGAAATCGCATCCACAAATTTCAGAAAATTGGTACTGGATAGGTTTGGACATTCATATAATTTAGGTAATAACATATAATAAACAGCTTTGCATATCAATAAATGCCTCAAGCATGCTGGTTCTTCTGTTTTCAATAATATTTCAATTATTAATTCATATGGTAATCTCATAGGTTGGGTTGGATCATCTATCGATTTAACTTCAAACCCATTCTGTATAGCAATTGCAACTTTTAAAACATCAACTTTGATGAACTTAGATGACGGCCATTCAATTCCATACCATTCATCGGTATATTCTTGTTTTTTGGGTTTCATTGAAGTTCCTGATTCTTGATAAATTTCTAAATCTGATGATTCCATCTCAGCATTTTCCTCTACTGGTTGAACACCATAAACATACTTTTTATAGTGTAAACCACGAGTCTTCTTTGGTCTTCGCTTATTGGCCATTTAATGGTTTATTAAAGGGTTAGAGGTAATAAATAAAGGGGTGTTTGGTATTCGTCATAAAGTTTACTAATATGATAAGGAAGAAATATCACTAATTAAAGAAAGTGGTATCTCACTTGCCACGCGGCGTAGTTTTTTGAATCTTTTTTTTTTTGGCATGAGGTAGCATACTTTCCTTTTATATATAAATTACATTCTTAACCAATCTCCCAATATCTTTTCTTTACCACTGATTACAATGTCCCTAATTAGCTCGTAACGTCTTTGTGCTCGCTTTATCCTCTGAATTATTATTTGAGGTAAAACCATTTTAAGGATCAGCCGAATATCATCCATTAATATCTGCAATAAATTAGTTTGTCCTTCTTCTTTTTTGAGTTTTATTAGTTCAATTTTCAATTGTTTGACCACTAGATTATTAACTCTTTTAAACTCATCAAATTCTTTCTTTAATTGTAAATTTTTTTTTTGAATCTGTCGCTGGAAAAGGAGCTGATTTTTTGTTAGATTAGAAACTTCAATCCTTGAACTTTTCAAACTGTAGTTTAATTCTTCAAGTCTCAAATTCATATTATTGAGTAATCTTGAATTTATCGTGATATTTCTTGTATTCTTAAGGGGTAGCTTGTCTTTTATATCAATTGGATTTACATCTAAGTGAATAAACGATATGATAATAAATGCTATAACCATGTAAAGTAGCTGACCATACATTGCTATACTGGTTGAAACTAATAAAATTATCAAAATTATATTCCAAATACCTAAGTTGGAACCACTTTTTAAAATCGTCTCTGACTTTTGTATGAATATAGCACTTCTTTCTTTTAATAACTCCATGTCTAAAGGCAAATTAACATAATATGTAAATAAAATCAAAAGCAACACAGATATCATAATAGTATCAAAATGTGAAATGTCAATATATCCATTCAACTCCAATTTTAATAAGTTATTGATTATAGATGCTACCATGACAATACAACATTTAAATATTGGAGAATTCAAATCTAATTTCCAGCAATCATTGTCCTCTTTTCTCTCTATTATGCTTCCTTCTGTGGAGTCTTTTTCATTTTCACAAACCATTGAGCTGAAGGTGGTATCATTTCTTGAATCCAATGTTCTCTGGTCCATTGTATTCATAGTACTATATGGAGAGGGATCAGAAGCCGTTTTCGTTTTTGTGTTTGGGGATTCAAAAGGAGCAGAGTATGTAATATTATTAAATAATCCATTTCTTGAGAACTTAAATCTTCCATTAAATCTAAACATTTCTCTTTTATAATTTAATAAATTTCTTATATCATCCCAGATTTTTGAGAGTAAATTGGTAGTATCCTTTCTTTATATTACGCTCCCTCTTTTGTTAACTGGCCCTCTTGCGCACGTGAGTCCTAGCATGAGGTCTGGTAACCCTTATGTGTTGCACGTGATCCATATTGAATCTAAAAAATTTTCCAGGCTGCGGAAAGGTCAAAAGACTTTGAAGTCTTTTTTGAAGGAGTTAACATAACATTATCTTTTAACACATAACATAATACAGAAAACGACATAGTCAAATACAACAACATGGTTTTAGTTCAAGATTTATTACATCCAACTGCTCAATCCGAAGGTAAGAAGCACAAGCTTAAGCAATTAGTCCAATCTCCAAGATCATACTTCATGGACGTTAAGTGTCCAGGTTGTTTGCAAATTACAACTGTTTTTTCCCATGCTCAAACTGCAGTTACTTGTGATGCTTGTACTACTGTTTTATGTACTCCAACTGGTGGTAAGGCCAAGTTATCTGAAGGTTGTGCTTTCAGAAGAAAGTAGATTCAATTACTAGTCTTTTGCCACACAATTAATTAAATGGTTAACAGTTTAATAGCATAGTTTATTACTCATCATTATACCTATTTCACTTCACAAATAATAGCATACCATTCATATATTTTTGTTATAAGAATGATCATCCTCTTATAATTATTATTAGTTACACTCATCCTATAACATCATCCGCCTATATTATACGTTTTTTTCGAATATTTATACATATTCTTAAGTCATATCATATCAAATTGTACCATTTATGATGCATGTTTCACGTACTTTTCTTTCCAATTTTATTTTTATTATTTTCTTAATGTTTTCGGGTCCATATAAATTCCTAACAAAAGCATTATTGGGAGTTGGCTTTTTTTATTTCTTCTCTATAATTCTCTATTTATGATTTGCTTAATAATATTTTCAGAAATATAAAACTTGTAATTAATGTTCCAGTAGAAATTAGTGTAGCGAGCATAATTTAATCATTGACCACCTAATTAATTAATTTTCTGTGATTTACTGAGCTTATCATACATCTCGCAGTAGGAATGTTTTGAAATTCATCTTCCTATTGATATAATTGAAATGATTTATTTTAATGTTGGCAAATATTGTATAATCTTTCAATAACATATGGAATGTAACACAAATTTTCAATAAAGTGAATTGATAAGCAGCGTATAGTATACCGTACGAGTATATTCCGAATAGCTCGCTGTACTATGATTTAAGAAATTTCTACACAGTTCGATTCCCCAACATTTGTTTCAATTTGTTTCAAATGTTTCTTTTTAATTATATTTACTAGAATTTATATATGAATCATGGAAACTATAGACACAGTGAAAATTGTTCAAATCAATAGCCAATCTCTGAAGTCTCCACCAAATTTTAAAAAACCAACAATTTTAACGATTGCAGGATCTGATCCAAGTGGTGGAGCAGGAATTGAAACAGACTTAAAAACAATTGCTTCGTTGGGATGTTTTGGTATAACATGTATTGATTCATTAACTATACAGAATACATTGGGTGTTAAAGGGAAAGTTGTTACCCCAATAAATTTTATTGACTCAATTTTGAATGATAATTTTAATGATTTTGAAATCATCGAAAGTATTAAGATTGGTATGATCACTGAAGAGGTTGTTCAATGGTTTAATGAAAAACACGATTTATACAAAAACAGAATAAGGTTTATTGTTGTGGATCCAATAATTAATTCCAGCTCAGGTTTCAGTTTATCAAAAATGAATTTAATCAAACAAAGTATTAAATCTGTCTATCCTAAAACCACCTTATTAACACCGAATTATGATGAAGCTTTGAAACTTATTGAACTTATGGGTTGTGAAATTAGTGAGTTGTTTCCTGAAGAAGATTCATTAGAGAAATTCAAAAAAATATGTAAATTTTTAACCTATAGTTTTAAATGCAATGCAGTTTTATTGAAAGGTGGGCACTTACCAGAAGAATCACAACAGAAAAACATCTCTAATTCAAACCAACCAATTTATGAAATTTTATATGACTCATCAATTGATAAATTTACAATATTCAAGCATAATAAAATGAAAAATCTTAAAAACACTCATGGTACAGGATGCACATTAAGTTCAGCGATTTCTTGTTATCTTGGGCTGGGGTATGATCTAGAAACCTCAGTTAAGCAATCAATAATTTATGTCCATGAAGCCTTGGTTAATGCTGATACTTCAATTGGTAAAGGATGTGGACCGCTTAATCATTTATGGAACCTTTAATAGGTGATTTTTTTTTAAGTTCAATGATATTACTATTTATAAAAATAGAAAAATATTAGATTAATTAAAAAAAGATATATATATATATATAAATAGCAAGTCTGTGAATTTGAAAAACAAAATGTAATGATAAATAAATAAGCAAATGAAGTAGAGAAAATGCGATAGTATGTATCCCTGGAAGGAGAAAAGCAAATAAGTAAGCAACTTTAATGTTGTGTCTTTGGAGGTAGTTTATTGAAAGTTTTTTGTAAGATTGCTTTAGTTTTAAACAAGTTTGTTATTCTTAATCTTTCGTTGCTCAAATGTGCATTATCTGATGCCTGGCCTGTTGGTAAATGAGCAGCTTCACAATCAAATGTTTTTTCCAAAAATCTAATTGAAGGGATTGAACCACCTTCTCTGATATATATAGGTTCAATATCCCAAACCTCTTGTAAGTTTTCATATAACACATTATAAACTGAGTTATCAATATCACCTAACCAAGGTTCTGCCTCATGAACTATTTCAATTTTCAAATGATTCTCTGTTTTCAAATCATTGAAGCAGGAAGTGATATAATTGATTAGTCCTTTTTTAACTTCTTCAACATCTTGGTTTGGAACAATTCTAATGGATAAAGCAGCAGTTGCAGATTGTGGAATGACTGTAGAGTTCCCTGGACCTGAAACATTGACCTTATGAACAGTCAAAGATGGTAATCTCCATTTAGTCATTAGTTCATTGATATGAATGTTTTTAACTTTCTTAGTAATTTGGTCATACAATTTCATTTCGTCATCTGTTGGCTCTTTCAGAGTACTGTAAAAATTAGGCAGTCTAACTTTTCCTTCATCATCATTCAATTTTGAAAGGATATTAATTAAGTCGATTGTAGGTTCTCTCGATAAACCACCATCAACACCTGAATGTCTATCTGGTTTATCTGAATATATTTCAACATTTGCAGCTATAACACCTCTTAGACCATAGTTTAAGCATGGAACATTATCATCTAGCCAGTATGAATTACTCAACATAACCCAATCTACTTCTCCAATTAAATGTTTATTTTCAAGAACAGAATCCTGAAACCCAAATGATCCAGCTTCTTCTTCACCTTCAATCAAGAAAACAACGTCAGCTTCTAATTTTCCGCTTCTTTGTAACTCAGAAACTGCATATAGAGAGGCTAATAAAGGACCTTTATTGTCAGAAACACCTCTCGCATATAAATATCCGTTGATTGGTGTCAGCGTGAAAGGGTCTGTTTCCCAAGAATTATCACCCTCGCCAACTTCAATAACATCATAATGACCATACCATAAAATTCTTGGAGTTTTGCCGTTTGGTTTAAGTTTATTGGCTTTGAAAACAGATAAAACCACGGGATTAGCATCAAGAACAGGTAGTAATTGTGATTTTGCAGCACCTAATTTTTTTGATAACAATCTTAAGAAATTAGCACATTGTCTCGATTGTTCAATATACAATTCTGGATGTTTTGAAACAGTTTTATAACTAACAAATTTACCTAAAACTTGCACCATTTGATCCACAGAAGTTGATTCTGATAAATGGCTATTGTTATTGATTTCAGAAGGTTCGCATTGACTATCTAATGTTTTAATGTTCCATAATTCTACCGAATGGTCAGTTCCAGTCGTAACCAAATAAGGAATGTTGTCCATTTCAAAAACTTTGATTGCGAGACAAGATTTATCATCATGAGAAGACCAATTTGATTTAATCTCACCTTTTGAAAGCCATTTGGTTGCACCATTTTCACTGGTACCTTTAAATAAAAAGTTATTATATAACCCAAGGGAATTTATATCACCTTCATCAGTTTCATATGATTTAATAATCTGGAAAGTAGATAAATCCCAAACTTTCACTCCACCATCAGTTAAACCACAATATAAAGTAACTTCAGTTTTATCTTTAGCTAATGATAAGATTGGTTCTTCACAATCTAATGAATGTAGTAAAGTTAATCTATCATTTTCATTATTCATACCCCAAATTCGTATATTACCATCACCACCTGCACTAATTAATATGTCATTAAACTGTTCTGGTATATTACCACCTAAAGGATGTTCTTGTTCATTTATATTTGAGATTGTCTCCATAGCATAAACATAACCATAATGAGCATATGAAATTATATTTTCTGAGGGTATTTCAATCAAAGTACAATTCTTACCGATATGATCATAGAATTCTTCATCATCTAATTTATATTGTTTCTTACCTTTTGAATCAAAGAATCTATCAAAACGTTTCGAAGGCATTGAAGAAGTATCTGTCTGTTTTGAAGACAATTCCAAATGTATGTAAGAAATAGAAGCATTTTGAGCTCCAATAAAAACTGTCTTCTTGGTTTGTATCCAAGCAATTGAAAAAATATCACCAATGTCAATTAAAGAGTAGATAACATGAGTTGGGCGAATAATGGTTTGATTTGAGTTGATTTGTTCTATATCCCATATCTTAACTAAAGAGTCTGCACCACCACTAAATAAAAATTCACAACATTCACTAACGTTTAAACATAGAACAGAACCAGAATGAGCTTTAAATTGAGTTTTCTTTTGATAACTAATCAAATCAAAAACTAAAATTGTTGAATCTTGAGTACCACAAAATAAGAGGTGTTTCGTTGGAGCACAGGCAACACAAACTATTGATTGTTCATGAGTCCATTTATGTAAAGACTTTACTTGATTTTCCGTTGGAACAGATGAAGATGGTTCTGATATAGTATGGTTGGAGTAGTCACATAATGATATGTTGTCGGGTGTTGCAGCACGAGACGAACAAGCAGTATTTTGTTGATAAGGAGCAAGGTTTGTTGAACTGCATCTTCTAGTTTTAATAGGTAAATGTCTGAGTTCACATATTTCTCTTGATAATATGGGGGAAGAGGATAAAGTAGGATAATTAACACCCATCTTGAAAATTATTGATAGTCTGAATTAATAAATTGTATGTGAAAGTTTGTAAAGTTGATAGATCAAGGTTCAATTGCAACTGAAAACAAGCAACAATAAATATGACTGATCAAAAACAATATTTAATTAAAAAGATTGTATATAAAATTGAACTTTTTCCCAAATGATTTATATATATAATAAATAAGAGGGGGGAATGACTCAAAACAAAAACACTGAAAACTGAAAACATGCCAAACCCAAATGAATATAAAAAAACTGTGGCTCGCTCATCACAAAACTTTTCAGCTTTCTCAGTGTCCTCAGTGTTCTGTGCCAAAATTCTAAAACACTAAACGGGTTCTGCTTTACTAGTCTTACGCCCGAATCCTGTCCAATGTCCATACGCCTTCCTTTTTCTTTCGGCTTATTCAGCTATTTAGGTATCTAACTATCTAGCTATACACTGTACTATTACATGGGATAAGCCTTACTATTTGCCACCACTTTCTCTTCACTACTTGGGCATAATTTCGATCCATGCTCTATGCGATTGCTTCATCTACTACCCTACAACACTTCTGCCACATGTTTTCCATTAATCCATTAATCCATTGAATTAATGATATGTTCTAAGTAGCTTTTAAAACTTTCCAAAAACCACATCCTAAAGAGAAATTACCCAATAAAAGTGAAAATCTTAAGCAAAGCGTTCGAAATTTTCAATTCTTGTGTTAACTAGTCTCAGAAACTTTCAAGTAAAGAACCCCAATAAAGCTTTTGTGTAGTTTAGGTGGTGTGAGCCATAATATCTGAAATCTTCCTTCTACTCGACCTCTTAACCTCTTAACCTTTTTACTCTTCTCAAAAATGTTTCTAGCTTTCCTGAATGATTTCTAAAGCTATTTAATGTGGCTTCCATTTTCTAAAGCTTGTTCAATAGACTATCAAACATCCATACTCATTCCGGGCCTTTTCAAAGGTGTCACAGCAGTTTTGGTCAGTTTTATCTTGTTTTGAATTATAGTCAACACAATATCTGTAAACTGAAATTCAGTGGCCGTTGAATTAGCCAAATCAACTTCCTTTAGTTATGGAAGAGAAAAGTCCTCATAGCAATTTGGTAAGCTGAACATAGCATAGTCGTTCTGACCAACTCTTCAAACTTATCAGAATCAATATTGCTTCTACTGACCCACTTGGCTTCGTTAGCTGATGAACTCCCATCTAAAAAAGAGACTCCCTGTAATAACTCACTGATTGTAGATTCAGTAAAGGAATTTTGGGTTCTTTGCTTCATTATTTGTGTAATTGGTTTGATTAACTTTACTAAATGATGCATGGTTTTTTGATATTGAAACAAGAGTTACTTTAAACTCTTTGCAATCCGGTAGTTAAATTGGACACATCTCCTGATCTAATTCTAAGCCATTTTCCACATTCTGATTTAATGGGAAGAGCTCAATTGGAACTGAGGTCATACTAACTATTGTGATTGGTGTTCAGGTTCAGAAAAAAGGGGGATGTATTTTGAACTAGAACGTCCATTTACGCAAGGGTGTGATCTTACTGAACAGCATGTCGTTGAACTTATTCGTATTGATTGGGAACATCGATATTATATATGAAGTTAAATGTAAGCTACTTATATAAAATTATTATGAAATATGTATAATTGTTAATATAACAAAGTCGTTCAACGGCATTTTTCTGGCTGTAAACAACAACCAAATCGACATACAAGCGAATGTTAATAATTAAAAGATAAACTTCGTTATTTGTAATATATTTAAAAATGTAGCAAAAGTCTTTTTGATAGATTTTTCTTTTTTTTAACAATCCATCTGATCTAAATCTTGCTCAAATTAAGACAAGGTATTGAAGGTAAGATTTAAAATTCGGACCAGATTTAAAAAAGCTCTCTTTGGTTTTTTGACGTTATAAACTTCACAAAACAAATCATATCAAGTATATGCCATATTCACTCTATTTGTAAAGATTATAAAATATAATTTAATGAAGAGAAAAGGTCACTTATGTATTTGACAATAGTTGGATCCTTTAAGTACTATACAACCAATTCACTATCTAAATGATCCTTAAACCGGTTAGAGTAAGTAAAAGATGTATGATCATCAAAAATTACAGTTGAACTCTTAGCTTTAGTGAATATCAATTTATGAGAATATATAGGATTCAAAGCTTCTCGAAAACGTGATTGAGAATTACAACTTTAATTTATTGAAATCCTAACTGATGATCGTACACTTAAAATGGATTTTCTTTGCATCCAGTTACCAGGATCTACAATAATTTTTCTTTTGAACACATGATTTTCGACATAATGAGCAATGCTTGTTACATCATGAAATATTGAAAAATAAGGTATTTCAATTAATAGTTGATTCTCATAGTATTGAAGTGGCTGCTTAATACTGGAAAATATATCTCTCCCTGCCACACAATTTAAGTTCAATTGAAAATCTACTCTATTGAAAGCTTTTTGGTTCATCGTTCATCCCAGCTGACCTTATCCGTATTGTATTTGAGAGTCTTTTCCTGATTCGAGATATCATTCTGTCTTGAGAACTTTGATATGAATTTTTGTTATCTAAAAAAATGGAAGATTCACAAACTTTCAATAAATCTGCAGTTTTGACATCAGATCCATCACACTTTGATAATTCATCCTCCAACTTAAGATCATTTGTTTGATCTAGTTGAATTGTAGAAAGAAATATATCCAAATGAAACCCTCCACATAAGTCAATTATTTGGCCTGATTTGAGAGGTTTATTAAAGTGTTGAATGGAGATAAGGTTCTTGTGGTCGTCAATAATTGCAACCGTAACATTGGAAAATATTATAATAACTATGATGTAGTGATTGTGTTATGCACATATGCAATATATTCTTTTAATAACAACAAATGACTTTGTTCTTATGAATAAACTAGGTATATGTTTTTGTATTGGTATACCGTGCTTGATTAAATTTGAGTTACTTGATCAAGTCTTCCCCTAAATCTCCAAACAAAACAACGTATCGTAAATTCAAAGGAATCGAAAATTGTTGGATATTCATATCAGTACCAAAAACAACCAATCATCAGGTTATGAAGTATATATTCGATATCAAAATTGTCCTGATTTTTTGTGATTAACCTCTGCACTAAAAAAACACAGCTATTTCCAAAACAAAGCACGTGACTTATGAGTATGCGTGTACACTATTTTTTTGTTGGCGTATATGCTGCCTTATGATCAATACATTCATTCCTACCAATCAGTATACTCATTTAATATCAAACAATACAGTAAATCAAAATTTTGTAGAAATTTTTGATGCAAAAGAAGGGTTAATGGTCTAGTGGTATGATTCCTGCTTTGGGTGCAGGAGGTCCTGGGTTCAATTCCCAGTTGACCCCTTTTTTCTATTGCAAAAAATAAATTGACCTTCTGAGTAGCAAGTTCGTAATGTTCAGGTTTCTGTTTTATATTCATTAAGCATTTGAGTTGAAATACTTGTAAAGGTGGTGGATCATATCAACCATTTCTATGTCTTCAATTTCTTCCTGATAAGTTTTGTCAGTTCTTAGTAGATCTTCACGTTGATGAAAACTGATTTGTGATTAGCGTTGTATGTTTGGCTATTCTTTCTCTTACTCACTAGTTCGGGTTTAAAATGTTTTTTTTTGTCCATAAAAGGATATTTTACTAAACAAAAAATAGCTTAATAATTATCTCTTCATTATAAAATTTTGAGAGTAAATTATAACACCAATACTACCCATTAGTAAAAAATTGGAGGAGTTCGAAAGCTAGAATAAGTGTAAAAAATAAAACTGATAAAAATGAACATGTTAACTCCTGTCAATACTAACAACTCAAACATTTGAGTAAATGATAAAAAGGTAAAAGTAGTAAATCAAAAATAAGATTTAAAGATTATAAGGGAATGTAAGAAAACTTGCTCAAAATAGTGGGAAGCCAATAAAGTAAACAAGAATCATTATCAAAGATCTATTACGTCGACCTAACATTTTTTTTTTTTTGATAATAATGAAATATATTACTAAATTATACATATTAGCAATTCTTCGTCCGAGATGAACTCCCCACTCCGAATCATCGCATAAGAACAAATATATAGAAGAATAAGTAATCTTTATCGAGGTAACGGGTTGCAAGTCGGGATAAATTGTATATCTAACCAGCAGTGTTTGATCTCAACCATAAAATGTATTTAACTTGAGATTTGGGTGATTGAATCTGTCGGAGTAAGAGATAATCTCCGTCAATTATTTATCCAAAAACGGGGGACATAAACCTTCTATTGATGTTATATCTTGAGAATTGGGTGATTGAATCGATAATCTCCCGTTCTATAAAATCTATATATTACACAAAATTTAAATTGGGAAAACACTTCACCTTTTATAGAAAAAATTAATTAACAAAAAGAAAGTTAAGAAATATTATTTAGTTGGAAACATGGATGATCCTGAAACATGGCTGACCTATAACCTGAAATTTGTAACAATGGCTTGAAATTTGTGGCAATCTGAAATTTGTAACAATAACCTGGAATTTGTGACAATAATGATTTATAGTAAACAACTTAATAAGACATACATATTATCATAATGATGGAATGTGATAACTTATTTCCAATAATCTCCCATCCTATAAAATCCATATACCACACAAAAATCAAGTCGGGAAAATATTTCACTTTTTATCTCCAAACCAAAAACAGATGGGCTAACTCAGCCAATTTAAAGAAAACAAAATTTTAAAGTAATACAATATAAATTCTAGTATTTTTAAGATTTAATATAAGGGATTAGCCAAATGATAATCCTTATGTTTCTTTTATCTGATTTATCAATTAAAAACCTGGCTTTCAAACGTCCAAGTCTATATTCAAAATATTAGTGTGTAATAACTTATATTCA